>CAUYLG010047819.1:0-42796 GCA_963573385.1 Cacajao melanocephalus | reverse complement strand
GGGAGGTGGGGAGAGATAGCATGGGAAGAAAAGCCAGATATAGGTGAAGGGGAGGAAAGCAGCAAATCACACTGCCACGTGTGTACCTATGCAACAATCTTGCATGTTCTTCACATGTACCCCAAAACCTAAAATGCAATAAAAAATATATTAAAAATAAAAATAAAATAAAATAAAATAAAACACCCTCTGATCCAACAATCCCTTCCACTTATGAACCTAATTCTCTCCTCTCCTTTACAACCAGTTTTCCAAATGTTTCTACATACATCATTTCTATTTCTTCATCTCCCATTAACTCTCAATCAACCTCCATCTCAACCATAACCTGAAACTCCTTCATCCTAAGGGCAATAACAACATGCAGTTCTCTGACATCATCTAACTGACCACACGGAAGTGCTGACACAGCTGTACACCATCCTGTTCTTAAATCATTCTCCTCATCTCCTAGTCTGGCCACTCCATTTCACTCTCCTTTTGCTCTTCCTCATCTGAAATGTTAGAAATGTTAGATTCTACCTGGCTCTTCACCCATTTTCTTTGGATGATCTCATCTATTTATGTAGCTTTTAAAACCATCTATTTGTTCACATCTCCCTAATTAATATATCTATTCCACCTTCTGTGCCCCTACAGTTGTATATTCAACTGCCACCTTGACATTTCTTGGTGGTTTTACATGCGTCTCAAACACAACATACCAAAATACAACTCTTGGCCGGGCACAGTGGCTCACATCTGTAATCCTAGCACTTTGGGAGGCCGAGGTGGGTGGATCACCTGAGGTCAGGAGTTCAAGACCAGCCTGGCCATCATGGTGAAAGCCCATCTTTATTTAAAAAAAAAAAAATACAACTCTTGATTTCTCCCAGGACTTGGTAATTGAATGAGAAGAGCAAACTTGGACATAAAGCACAACAAAATAGGGGAAACTCCTCCCCTAGTAATGTTTTAAGAAAATAACTTAATATTTAACATTTTTAAATAACACCGTATAAGTAGTCATAAGAGTTAGGAATTGATTAGACATCTTTATATTTAGAGTATAATTTAGTATTGTTTTCATTTCATCTTATGTTTAAAGAAAGGAAGCAATGCAATGTTTTTAATGTATAGACCTCTAAAGAGGCTAATCAGCCTCCATCCTCCCTCAGTTTTCTACCTATCAGTAAATGCACTGGAACTATCATTAATCATAAATATATCATCAATCAATAAATAAATGAGCAAGTGACTCACATCTTCTATTTCCTCATTAGTAAAATAAAAAGGACAATAATTTTTAAATTCTTTCCAGCTCTAAATTTCAAGACCTCTGAAAGTCTCATTAGACAAATATTTCAATGACAGGTAGGAGGTTCATTCACAAATCTAGACTCTGCTTCTAGAAGCTTTCTAGCAAGTTTAGTCTTGGAAGTGATACAGAGATTTTCAGAAATTCATCACCACAATGTCATTTTCCTGTCTCTATTCTGTTTGAAACAGGTATTCTTTTGGCTATTTCTATTTGAAAATGGGAGTGTTATATGAGCTTCACCACTACTTTGTGAATAAGAGGTATTTATAGTTTACAATATAAACCACATGAACACTTAGTAAAGTGTCTGATATAAAATAAGTCCCTCATAAATGGTAGCATATCTATGCAAGTTTTCTACACATATGCATATATATAAACCAAATTTCACATTGTCTGTGACACCCAAGATGTTTCCAACATGAAAATAGGAAAAGCTGGCGCTTTTTTTTTTTTTTTTTGAGACAGAGTTTCGCTCTTTCGCACAGGCTGGAGTGTAATGGCATGATTTTGGCTCACTGCAACCTCCGCCTCCTGGGTTCAGGCAATTCTCCTGCCTCAGCCTCCCCAGTAGCTGGGATTACAAGCATGCGCCACTACGCCCCACTAATTTTTGTATTTTTAGTAGAGATGAGGTTTCACCATGCTGGCCAGGCTGATGTTGAATTCCCGACCTCAAGTGATCCACCTGCCTCGGCCTCCCAAAATGCTGGGATTACATGCATGAGCCACCATGCCCGGCCAAAGGCTGGCTTTTTAAATCTTCTGTCTCAATCCTTTCTGAAAAAGAAACATTAGACAGCTTTGAAAGATAATTTAGAAGCATAGATTTGGCCTCTTTGACTATGCACACACTGTTTTTCTACTCTAAATATGGTATATTAAGGAGAGTGAGAAAGTTGAAAAATTCAATATTTAACAGCTTCTGAAGCATTCTAACCCAGGGTTTCTCAGAATTAACATTCTAACACCCATGGAATTTTTTATTAGGCTTTAGTAAATCTATTTGATATGTTAAAACTCAATCACACAGCCAGGCATTTAGAATGTTAATTTCAGTCCCTCTATACATGGGTATTTACTTCAAATGACCTATCACATTAAATAAAGACTGTTTTCTAAGACATTTTTTTAAAGTCTCTCACTAGTGTCTACTGAATTAGTGGTCAAAAATACTAAACCATAAAAATCATCCATTAGAAGCTGAGAAACATCCAACCCGAGATGGAATAAGCTTGATAATCATTTTGACAAGGGTGAAATTGAAGTAAGAAACCTTGCCTAATCCACTGAACCAAATGTGGGTAAGTGGAATAAAGACACTGCCCTTCAGCACTGTACTCAACCACATACTTCTGTCTGGGTTGGAGGAAATGGAACCACCAGAAGCAGCTTAACTCATGGCAAAGCATAGCCTAACTCAGCTAAGCTTTGACAAGCTGGCATCCAGTCCTTACTTGGGCACAGGCATAAATCTAAAATCTGCTCTTAGGCACAGATGCATTGGCATAAAATCTGTCCTTAGGCCCAGGAACTGGGACTTTTGGATACATTTGCATTATATATCATTCCAACAAAGTAATTGAAACTGTGGGGAGTGAGCAAATGTGATAAAATACAGCAGGCAGAGGAGGAAAAATTCAGACATTGTTGGCATCAGACCCACAGTCTTAAGGGGGGAAAAAAGTATTTTGGGTAACAAATTTCTAAAAGAATGTATGCCAAATTGTTAATAGTAGTTATCTCTTAGAGAAAGGACTGTTAAAGTGTTTTTTTGAAAGTGTACATTTCTACAATTTGATTTTTTAAAAGCATATAGTACTTAGGTGATCAGAAAAAAATAATTGGAAAGCAAGAAAAGTGCCACACCCATAATTTATTTGCCAGCAATCAGTTCCCAGGTCTTCATTTATAGACCACTGAAAAAGAAATTTGGAATTTCTCCCTTTTGATTTTCACTTGCAAGGAATAACCTATCAACTCCTTCATAGATGTTAAGATTCCTGGTCTTCTTTATGGAATAAACTCCCTATCAAGTAGATTTGCCTAGTATTCAAGGTGAGGTTGAGTCATATGTATAAATATAAAGGACTTTTAGTTCATTTTCAATAAAACAGAATATTCTTTAAACCAATGGTACCAGAGGGAAATGATTTCATTAAAAAAATGTTTGGCCAAAATATTGAATGGTGCCTGTAACCCACCACAGCAATTAAAATGCCTCTAATAAAATACCATTGAGATAAATTACAGTCCTTTGTTCAGAGCTCATCAGAAAAGACCTAATTTATAGTATTGACTATAACTTGTGAAAAAGTCTCTGTCTGAAAGCTAATACCATGATAAATTTTAATCATGTGGATAGAACTAGCTTCAAAGCTATATTAATTATGCATTTAAGCTCTACATACAAACTCATACATCACAGTACATCCAGAACATGTAAAATATAGTCTGAACCAAATTAAAATATGCCAATTTCCTCAGCAGTTATTTGCTTTTGATATACTGTAGTTATTTCAGTCCAGTCTTTACAAACATTAAATTACTGCTGTGTTTTCTTAGCCATTTTGCTTCCTCAGAGAGAACTCTAAGCTCTGGTTAACTTTCTGGTGTGATTTTATACTTCCACAGAATACAAAGTTACATCCACAATGCCTTTCATCCAAGCTAAGTATTTCAATAAAAAGGTTAAAAGTTGCTAGCAACTTTTACCTTATCGCAAAGTCTACCTGCTGTGCCCGCCACCCACCACAATTCCTACTGTCACACTCCTATTACTCTAGTTTTTTACTCCAGCATCACAAACACAAGTCAAGTCACCAGAGTCCCATAAGTATAGGCATATATTCCCTGCTTCCAAAACAGCCTCACTGCCACTACTGAAAGCAGCCAGCCAGCAAACTGTTACCAATCTGTGACAGGGTAAGGAGTTGTGCCAGGTGTAAATGAACATACTGCTTCCTTCATTGAGAAAGTCTTTTTACAAAGAAAATATGAGCTGAACTGAATGGCATGCTTAGTGTTGTAGTGAGGATTGTATATATGTAATATATCACAATGAAAATTAAAAATTTATAGATTCAAAATTTAGTGTTTTAAATCTCTCCTTTCTTTAGTTTCCTAGCTTCCTTTCCTAGAGTAACCATCTTTACCAGTTTATAGATATTTTATGCATATGAAATTGTGTGTGTAAAACCAAAAAAAGAAATATGTATTATATGTAATATTCTTTACTCTTTTAACATTGCATATTGGATATTGTCCCAAATCAGTACATATACAGCAGCTTTATTCTTTATGAAGATTGCATAGTTTCTCATGCCGTGACTGTACATAATTTATTTAAACAGTTCCCTAATAATATTTCTGCTGCCTTTGATCTTTTTGCTTCCCTAAGCATTGCTACGATGAATATACTTTTAAGTTTGTCATTGAAGGTGTGATGAGTATATAAGTAGGTAAACTCCTGTAGTAGAATTGCAAGATCAATGGATATGTGCATTTGTAATTATAATAAGATATTGTTAGATAGCCTCTTACAGAGTTTACACCAAATTATATTCCCAAAGGCAGCATAGAAGATGCCTATTGCCTCACACTCTTTTCAATACAGTATGCTATCAAAATTCTTTTTTCTTTGCCAAATTAACAAGGGAAAATGGCACCACAGTATAGTTTTAATTTTTATTATGTATAAAGTAAACACCTTTGCTTATGTTCAGACCCATTTCTATTTACTTTAATGCAAATTGTTTTATACTGTGTTCATTGTTTATTGGAGTACTGGTCTTTTTCTTACATGGTTATTTGTATATGCTGAAGAACATACCCTTTGTTCTACGTCATGAGGTGCAAACAAATATGTTTTCCTGGTTTGTCACGTCTAATTTGTCTTTGCTTAAGGTATTTTAATGCCATGACAATTTTATTGTAATTATATGTGGCCAAATTAATCAACATTTTTATTTATGATTTCTTAGTTTTGGATTAACCTTAGAAAAGTCATTCCAACACACACACACACACAAACACAAGAATACACAAATATACACATACATATGCACCTGAGTGTAGACATATATAGTATTTTCATAATATTTCTATTTTAATTTTTCTTTGTAAATCTTTGAAACACCTGGAATTAATTTGATTTTCCAGATAGCTATCCAGCTGTCCCAATATCATTTATTATTAGGTTGGTGCAAAGTAATTGCGAGTTTTGCCATTACTTTCAATGGCAAAATAATACATCACTTACCCCCTGACTTTCTATTTTATTCTTGCCATATATTAACATCTGATACATATTTGGATCTACTTACTTTCTTGTTTATTCCATTTATCTGCCTGCCAATTCATGCAATAATTAATGTAACTGTTATTATATTAATGTGATTACAGTAGTACTATATTTTAACAATTGAGTGGGTAATTAACTTTCTACTCTTCTTTTTCAAAAATTTTCTTGGCATTTTAAAATTTTCTGTATAAATCAATATTCCAGTTCCAAAAACAATTGCTTAGACAAACAGTAAATACTCTTACTGCATTTATTGGTATAATAAGAGAATTAAGCTTATTACTTAAATTAGGAAGAAATGTCATCTTTATAATACTGAATCTTCTTTTTTAAGAAAATGTATGTTTTCCATTTGTTTGTATAGCTTTTGTACACTTCTTGTTACATTTATTTCTAGAAATTAATTTTTGTGGCTATTGTAAATGTGATTTATTATATCTTCTAATTGGTTATTGTTAGTACCTATGAAAGCTGTTGATTACTATTTATTATTGTACCCAAGTAGTTATGAATTCCCCTACTGTTTGCTACAATTTTTTAGTTTATTCTTTTGCGTATTCCATATAAGCAAGTGTAACATTTGCAAAGACAATTTTATTTTCTTTTTTCAAATATATATATAACTCATTTTTTCTTTTTCCTAATTGCACTGGCAAGTACATTCAGGACTATGTTAATAAAATAGTAGTGATAGTAGACACTCTGGGTTTTCCTTGACATTGATAGGACAACACAGACACATTTTAAACTAATAATCACCATCTAAAAGCTAGCATCATGCTTAATGTGTCCCAGTGTGTTTTAATTAAACATAATGCTGGCTTTAAAAAGGTGATGACTATTAGTTTAAAATGTGTCCATACAGTCTTCAATTGATTGAGTTTTTTTCAGTGCTTGATTGGGTGATTATATAATTTCTCTTATTTGTTCTTCCCATAGGTGAATTATATTAACAGAGTTACTAATGTTGAATCAATTTCATCATTCCTGGAATAAGCCAGTACTATTATCCCCACCAATGCTCAGTCATTGTCTGAGGGGCAAAGCAGGGGAAGGAAGTGTGTGTGTGTGTGCTTTTTTTTTTTTTTTTTTCATGAACACCTTGGTGGCTCTAAAAGGGTGGCATCCAGAGGCTGTCATCCACTACGCCCCTCACAGCAGTTTCTCTTAAAGGAAATTTCAGCAGCACATTTCTGCAGCCAACACATGAATCAATAAAGCACTAGAAGTCAAAAAACCTGAGCTTCAGAACAATAACTTCCAACCATCAGTCCATGTGATCTTGGACCAGTAATACACTCTTTGAGACTCACCTTATTTCTTGCTGGATAATATAACAGAGTAGTGCACTAATATTTTTCAAGGTATTTATTCTAATACTAGCTCCAAGAACGGTGTTTAGCACATAACAATCACTTGACAAATATTTGTCAAAAGAAAAGAAATGAATGAATAAATGAGACAATAAGAAAGAAGATGGAGCCCGTTAAAACAGGTATAAAAGGAGCTTCAAAATATGGATTCTATCTGTATCTTGTTACCATTCTCTTCCTATCACATTTCATT
The DNA here is from genome assembly GCA_963573385.1 of Cacajao melanocephalus. Taxonomy (NCBI): domain Eukaryota; kingdom Metazoa; phylum Chordata; class Mammalia; order Primates; family Pitheciidae; genus Cacajao; species Cacajao melanocephalus. The sequence goes on along the minus strand of CAUYLG010047819.1, from coordinate 35,627 downwards.
CCTCAGATGCTCCATTTACAGAGCATAGCAGCTGCTTGAATATGTAATGGCTTTTATAACTCCACATCTTTGTGCATGCGGGTCTCCTGCCCTGGGATACCTTATGATCCTCTGTAACTGACAAAACTGTCAAAATCCAGCTTCAATGTCCTTTCTTCTATGAAGACTTTCTTGACATCTCTAAGTTAGGGATCATTTCTCCCTCCTTTGTGTCCTTACAGTATTTTGCTGGCATAACTGCTATAGCATTTACTTACTCCATAGAGATTCCTTTATATATCTTCCTCCTCTCACTAGATGATGGGACACATTAAGAGACCTTAACTAATGCGCTACAATTAGATTGTAGCCATGGAAGGATATTGATTTCTCTTATTTATTCTCAGCGCCTGGGGTAGCCAGACAGAGAATCAGATGCCTCTGACCAGAAGCAAATTCATCTATTTATCCCATTGTACAAAAACACATCTGCTAAGCATGCCATCATCTGAAAAAGAAGGAAGAACTGCCTTCACATAACATAACATGATTTGAAAAAGAGAGGGAAGGACTGCCTTAACGTAACAATTCCATATTACATGTCTTTGTATACTGGGCACCTTGGATGTAGCCTGGTGCATAAATATTAGCAATACAAGAACTCACATCTTGTGCATACAGAATGAGTAAAGAAATTGTTCTCAGTTTCAAATTGTTATTAAGACTTGGCATTCATTGTTACATAATTATTTGATTAATATGTCTTATTCGCTAGACTAAAACCCATTGGAGATTGGGTCATGTTTATTTTTTGCTTACCATTGTATCCCTAGCACAATGTTTGGCTGGGGCTGAAGTATGGCAGATATTTAATAAGTACTTATTGAATAAAGAAAAAAAAAATAGGCCAGGTGTGGTGGTTCATGCCTGTAATCCCAGCACTTTGAGAGTCTGAGCTGGTGGATCACCTGAGGTCAGGAGTTCGAGACCAGCCTGACCAACATAGCAAAACCCCATCTCTACTAAAAATACAAAAAAATTAGCTGGGTGTGGTGGTGGGGGCCTGTAATCCCAGCTACTCAGGAGGCTGAGCAGGAGAATCGCTTGAACCCAGGAGGCAGAGGTTGTAGTGAGCCGAGATCGTGCCATTGCACTCCAGCCTGAGCAATAAGAGCGAGACTCTGTCTCAAAACGAAAAGAAAAAGAAAAAAATAAACAAATTATAAGACTGCCTTAGGTGGCTTAAATGAAAATCTTTTTAGAATCTTTGTAACCCAGGCTGGCCTGTCAGGGCTGCCATGTCCTCAACAGTTCCTGAGGATCCCTGTATTATGTGCCAGCTCATCCCTGCAGAGTGCTTTCTACCTGCCTGCCTTTCATAGTCGCTGCTTATTTCCTGTTTACCTTGCATGTTCTGCATCTGTCCAGCCATCAGAGAAAGGGCAAGTATAAACAGAGACTAACTTTGGTACTAGTCCCTGGCAGCCTCCCTCCAGAGGCATAGCTAAGTACTCATCTTGCCCTCAGAACATGTTTATGGGCTCATCACAAGGTACTATAATTGTCTGTTAACCTTATCTCTGTTGCTGGAATGCTGGGCAAAATGACTAGCATGTCATAACTGCTTATCAAATGTTTTTTGATCACTCCCTATATTGGAAATTATTAATCAATGCACCTTTTATCACATCAAATAATCACTAAATGATCAGGTGTTCTCCGCAGTCAATACTGGGTCCAACAGTGGGCTTGGTGCTGAATGGATACCAAAAAAGGACAAAATATTTCTCTGCAGAGTTCACAGGAAAGAAAAATGTTTTAATTTTTCTTTTCTGTGAACTCTGCAGAGAAATATTTTGTTCCAGGGAAGGCTGAAACAGTGCTGGGACAATGGAAAGGGTAAAGCATGTGTTTTGAAGCCAAACTTTCTGAGCTTGAATCTCATCTTTTCTACTTAGTAAAGGGATGCTCTTGGGTAAGCATATCTGGGATATGAATCTTGTCGCTTGTAAAAGAGAGATGATAAAAACCACCACCACTTGGGTTGTCTCAAGGATTAAGCAAACACGTGCATTTAAAGTGTCTGGAAGAGACCAGGCATGCTGGTTCACCCCTGTAATAACAGAACTTTGGGAGGCCGAGGCGAGTGGATCACATGAGGCCAGGAGTTTGAGACCAGCCTGGCCAACATGGCAAACCTCCACCTCTGTTAAAAATATCAAGATTCGCTGGATAAGTTGGTACATGCCTGTGGACCCAGCTACTCAAGAGGCTAAGGCAGGAGAACCTCTTGAACTCAGGAGGTAGAGGTTGCAGTGAGTTGAGGTTGCACAACTGCACTCCAGCCTGGGTGACAGAGCAAGACTCTGTCTCGAAAATACATAAAATTTTTTTAAGTGTTTGAAGAGCCTCTGGTACACAGTCAGTGCTCAATAAATATTAACTGTGATTATTATTGTTATTACTAGAAATTCTTTCAAGGAGGAGCCCCAGACCCTGAAGAGTATTAATAGCTGCTATTTACTGAGCACTTACTACATGCCAGGGAGTCTGTTAAGTGTTCTATATGCGTTACTTCATTTAGGCCTTCCACAGATTCTGTGAGCCTACATACCATTAAATACATTCTACAGACGAGCAACTAAGGATTCAGAGAGTTCAAAGTATGTTGCTCAAAGTAGTTAACAATTAAGTGCCCAAACTCTCTTCTTTCTCGTCCGGTCCTCTCTTCTGATCTGGCTTCCTTTGTCTACATAGAAAAAAGGCAATTTTAACCCTAGAGGGATTGAAAGAATCCAGTTTAAGTACTAGACCATTTTTAAGGACTTGGAGATAGCGTTACGGGGTGAGAGGGCAAATTTTATAAACTTCTGGTTATAACCTTCTGGTTAAGATTTTGCAACCTTAGAAATGTGGCATATACAACATTAGAACTGAAAGTTGTTGAGACCTTTAATGCATTATTTCCTCTCTCATTCTCTTTTGACTAAGGTGATGTATTTTATTTGAGAGGCACCTTCAGCGACCTAGAGGCGCCAGCGCAGCATCAGAGAAAGGAAGAGAGTCTCTGGCATTTAGAATTTTCTCGAACAAACAGAGTCATGGGGAATAAGCAGAGTAAACCAAAAAGAACCTTTTCTAGATGTGTTCGGTTTACTGAGAAGTAGCAAGGATTTGGGGTGGAAGCAGTGTTTAGAATAGAGTAGGCACAGGACTGGAACTTTGATTTGGCCCTATCTCCTGGGGCTCTATCTCCTGGGGCCCCCAGGTGGCAGAATAAGTGAAGAAAGATAGGTAGTGTCAGCAGATGCATACAGACTGAAGATTTACACAAGCAATCATGGCCTCCAATCCTGTACCTTCCACCTACTAAATGTAAATAAAATTATAAACTTTCAAGTCCTCATCTTTTTCTTTTCTTTTTTTTTTTTTTTTAGATGGCATCTCACTCTGTCACCCAGGCTGGAATGCAGTGGCACAATCTCGGCTCACTGCAACCTCCGCCTCCTGAGCTCAGGCAATCCTCCCACTTCAGCCTGAGTAGCTGGGAACACAGGCATGTGCCACCACGCCTGGTTAATTTTTTGTATTTTTGGTAGTGATAGGGTTTCATCATATTGCCCATGCTGGTCTCGAGCTCCTGAGATCAAGCAATCCACCTACTTCGGCCTCCCAAAGTGCTGGGATTACAGGCATGAGTCACTACACTCATCTTCTAAATGTTTGTTTTTTCTCTAAGGAATCAATCAGATCATTGCAATGCATGCAAAACAATTGACACAGAATAATCACTTGATAAATATAACTATTAATTTTAGAGCATAACTCATATGTTTTATGATGACCTAAATTTTACCTGCAAAACTACTCTCAGACATTATGTTAATCTTTACAAACTTGTGATAGCCACCAAAAATATTTTTCATAAATATTTTGATCTTAGAACTCTTGGAAAGAAAATCACATAACTACATTAATTTTTAATACTTACACTTATATTCTAATTGTAGTTTTGATCTTACACTGAAAAAAATAAAAATTTTTAAAAATAAATTCATTTCTTATGGTCAAGCCCAATGAAACGATCTTTTTAAAGTAAATACTAACCAAAAGCTGACAGATCAATGAAACATTTTAGAGACCCCTGAAATAAAGCTGCGCACGTACAACCAGCTCACCTTCAACAAAGTCGACAAAAATGAACAATGGGGAAAGTACACTTTATTCAATAAATGTTCTTGAGAAAATTGGCTAACCATATGCAGAATTCTTGTGCATGAAACTGGACCCCCACCTATTACCATATACAAAATTTAATTCAAGATGCATTAATGACTTAAATATAAGACCTCAAACTACAAAAATTCTAGAAGAAAATCTAGGAAATACTCTTCTAGACACTGGCATACACCAAAAATTTATGATGAAGACCCCAAAAGCAAATGCATCAAAATAAAAAATAGACAAATGGTTAGCCAGGCGTAGTGGTGGGCGCCTGTAATCCCAGCTACTTAGAAGGCTGAGGCAGGAGAATTACTTGAACCTGGGAGGCGGAGGTTGCAGTGAGCCTAAATCACACCACCGCACTCCAGCCTGGGTGACGCAGGGAGACCCTGTTTCAAAAAAAAAAAAAAATAGACAAATGAGACTTAAAGAGTTTACGCACAGCAAAAAGAAATGATCAACAGAACAATCTACAGAATGGGAGAAAATATTTGCAAACTATACATCCACATATGATTTAATATTCAGAATCTATTATGAACTTAAATGAATCAAAAAGAAAAAAGCAAACAACCCCATTAAAAAGTGGGCAAAGGGCATAAACAGACACTTCTCAAAAGAATACACACTAGCAGCCAACAAACACATGAAAACATACTCATCATTACTAATAATCAGAGAGTTGCAAATTAAAACCACAATGACATACCATCTTACACCAGTCAGAAGGGCTATTATTAAATAGTCATCACTACGTACAGAGAAAAAAGAAGTCAGAAAACAACAGATGTTGACAAGGTTGTGGAGAAAAGGAAATGCTTAGTGGGAATGTAAATTAGGTCAGCCACTCTGGGAAGCAGTTTGGAGATTTCTCAAAGGACTAAAAACAGAACTACCATTCGACTCAGCAATCCCATTACTGAGTATATACCAAAGGAAGATAAATCATTCTACCCAAAAGACAAATGCTCTCATATGTTCATTGCAGCACTATTCACAATAGCAAAGACATGGAATTAACCTAGGATTGGATAAAGAAAATGTAGTACACATACACGATGGACTACTATACAGCCATAAAAAATTAAATCATGCCCTTTGGAGCAATGTGGATGCAGCTGGAGGGCATTATCCTAAGCGAACTAATGCAGAAACAGAACACCAAATATCACATGTTGTTACTTATAAGTGGGAGCTAAATCTTGGGTTCACACAGACATAAAGATAGGAACAATAAACAATGAAGACTCCAACAGCAGGATCGGGGAGGACTAAAAAGCTTCCTATTGGGTTCTATGTTCACTATCTTGGTGATGGAATCAATAGAAGACCAAACCTCAGCATCCCACAATATACGCTGTAACAAACCTGTACATATACCTCCCAAATTTAAAATAAAAATGGCAATAAAAAATCAAAGAATAAAGTAAATACTAAACAAAAGCTACTCCCTTTTCAACTTCTAAGACACATGTAAAAATTGAAAATACGAGAACCTGGCTGGGAGTGGTGGCTCATGCCTGTAATCCCAGCACTTTGGGAAGCCTAGGCAGTCAGATAACCTGAGGTCAGGAGTTCGAGACCAGCCTGGCCAACATGGTGAAACCCCATCTCTATTAAAAATACAAAAATTAGCTGGGCATGGTGGTGGGTGCCTGTAATCTCAGCTACTAAGGAGGCTGAGGCAGGAGAAGCATTTGAATCTGGCGGGTGGAGGTCACAGTAAACTGAGATCACGCCACTGCACTCCTGCCTGGGCAACAAAGAGAAACATGTTTAAGCAACTTTTTCTCTTGCTCACTTTGGCAGCACATATACTAAAAGTGGAACTGATGTAGGATTTTTCGTGACCCCTTTCCTGGACAAATGGCAGGGACACCCCATCTGCTTGGCCCACTACATTCAACCCCTTGCAGTAGGAAGCACGTGAGTGAGTGCAGGATCTAGCTGGTTGCTCTGGGTGCTGACAGGAGCAAGCTCCTAGTGGAACCTGCAGGTAGACTAAGCGTGTTGCCTCAAGGGGAATGCAGGCACCAGGGTGAGAGTGCTTTCAACCCTGAAGCCCCAGAGGAGGTATTGCAGTGCTCTTTTTGTTCCACCGTCCACAGTCCCAACAGCGATGTGTTAGAAGCTCAGTTGGCCCCTTGCCTCACTGAATAGGATGGCTGCCCCTGCTGGCGAGAGCAAAGGGCCAGTACGACACCCTTTCTGGGTCCCCATACTCGGTAGGTCCCAAGCTCTTGTCCAGAGTCCAAGAAGCAGGAGACCACACGGATTATTAAAGCGTGGTGAAGGTGGAGAATTTTTACTGAGCAATGAAAACATCTCTCAGAGAGGGAAGCTGGAGAAGGGATGAAAAGGACAGGTCATCTTTCCCAAAGCTAGGTTGTCTCTTCTCTGAAGTCAGGCTGTCTTCTCCTCTACCGAGTCTGGGGTCCTTATCGGCGCAAGATAGGAAGTGCGTGCTGATTGGTTTGTGAGTATGCAAAAAAGGTTAAAGTGAAGACACCACTCAAAGAGGGGCCTCACAGTGTAGAAAACCAATTAGGAAAGGGTAGATATATGTGAAATAGGTGAAGGGTGGGGATCAATCAGAGGAAAGTGTGCCAAACAGGAAGACAAGTTATCAATCAGGTCTGAGGATTTAACTTGTAGCTTGGCTTTCAGGCTTTAAACTGTCTTCAGCTTGGAGGTGGGGTTTCACTGGGGAGACTCCCCTATCTGCCTCCTGTCACTCTCAGAACAATACAGAGAAGATTATCATGGCCCCTATACAAGAATGACATGCAGATTCATGAAGCATTGCATTAAAAAAAAGTAAAAATAAATAAAACAAAAAAAAATTTTTTAATTGACAATAATTATACATAGTGATATTTTGATACGTATGATGTATAGTGATCAGATTGGGGTAATTAGCATATCCTCCATCTCAAACATTTTTCTTTTCCTTAAAACATCAGTACATGTCTGACTGGCTATCGTAGTCAATTTGGATAGACAGAGGCTCTATTTCAATGGATGAAATACGTTAGCTTTTGGAAAATCCTGAGTAGGTGAAGAGGTTTTTTGTTTTTTGGGTTTTTTTTTTTGTAATCTGAGTGGAGATTTCTTTTGATCTGACAGGACAGCAAAGATCAGGTTAAAAGTTTGCATGATAATATATATCAACTCTTTAAAAAGCAAACATTGTAGTTGATATAAGATAGTTTCTAGAGAGAAATGTGTTTCTCTCTAAATAAGACTGTACAGCCTTATAATTGTTTCCATTCATATGGAACAATTCCAGCTGCTTTCAAAAATCAACAAATGATAAGAAGGAAGATAGAAAGAAAACAACAGATTTTTTGCTATTTCCAACTGATAAACACTGGATTTCATATAAACTATGTTCAGCATAATTAAGCACAGAATTAACATCATTTGTAATGTAGTGAAAAAAGGCAGCTGAAACAAATGCAAAAGATCGCCAATACATTGCTTTGATGATCGAAATCAACACTGCCGAGTTATATATTTACAAAAAATAGGAATAAAGGGTCAAACAATTAATTTTCCTTCTGGATGCATGTGTGTAGACTATGGCTAAAGGTTTGAATAAATTTTCATCCTGTTACTATTCATCGAGTTTGTTAAATCTTAACCTTCCATGAACCATGCCTGTCAGTGTATCTAATTACCTAGAATGAATCAAAAAAACAGTTCTAACCTTACATTTCTTAGTTACAGCGTTATGGGAAAGAGATGAATGTTTTTAATAAAACTTTCAGGCCTCTATGTATGATAAAAGTCAAAAAATAACAAATTATTTGATGTTTCCAATGTTTTAAGTACGGTGCAAGCACTTGAAATATGTCATTCATTCACTCAACAAACATTTAGTAAGACAATATTTTTGATAGGCAGGTTCTCTATTAAGTGTTAGAGATAAGAGTTATAAATTTCTCACAGTCTGGTGGGAGTGACAGGCATATACAGATGCAATTTTAATACAATAAGAAATGCAGCAATAGCACAGAATTCTAATGTGAAGTGGAAAGAAGGTGCGGAGTGGTGGCAATTTGCACAGAGAAAAGACATTTTACTTTACCTTGTGGGAGAAGGGAGTCAGGAATACTTTCTTAGAGGAGATGATGACTACACTGAGATCCCAAAGAGTAACAGGATTGATTTTCATAAAAATCCTGATTAGTAGGTAGCATAATTATCTCCATTTTATAGATGAGGAAATGGACATACTCTGACAGAGCTTCTAAGTGGCAGAACCACCATTTTGAACCCAAGCCTACCTGATCCCGGTGTCACACATTTTCCAATGTACTATATTTTATCCTCTGGTAAGAGAAAACTTGAAAGTGGAAGGAAATACTCCATATTTAGCTCCAAGTTATAAAACCTTTTTGCCATTACTGAGCTGACCTAGCCATTCCAGCACAACATTCCTTTTTTACAATGTTTTCCATGTTCAGCTAAGAATATATAATTGCTAGCTTGTATTTCTACCATATATTCTTAGAAATTCTCATGAAAAGCCAAGACATTATAGTTATTTCAGAGAGGAATAGGTATGAAAACCTAAAACTGTCAGTAAGAACAGAGGATGTTCTATTAAAAATATTTGCAATAAGTGGCCAGGTGCTGTGGCTCACGTCTGTAATCCCAGCACTTTGGGAAATTAAGTTGGGAGGATCGCTTGAAGCCAGAAGTTCGAGACCAGCCTGGGCAACATGGTGAAACCCCATCTCTACAAAAAATACAAAAATTAGCCAGGCTTGGTGGTACACATCTGTGGGCCCAGCTACTCAGGAGGTTGAAGTGGGAGAATCACCTGAGCCCAGGAAGTCAAGGCTGCAGTGAGCCATGATCATGCCACTGCACCCCAGCCTGGGCGACAGATGAAACTCTGTCTCAAAAAAGAAATTGTAATAAGTGTTTGGAAAATTTTTTAATGAGAGGGAGGGGCAGCAGCCTGAAGATCTTCTGGAATAAGGAATTTACTTACCTTTTCACTATAGTGCAGAAAAGGAGTTTCTTGATAATTTGCCTATCTGTATGAGAGAATTAGGGCACAGTTTTATTTTCGACCTACTGTATTATCAAATTGAAAAGGACTAAATAAGAAGTTTAGAAAATTAGGAGCCATCCTGATCACCAATTGCCAGCAGTTCATGCTACTTCCATAAAAGAACACTAAGAGATTTCATTGACATTATCATTACCACTGATGCATAAAATGTAAGACTGAGAGTGATCTACAGATAAGTTCATTTAGCAGATATTTACTGGTGACCTATTATGTGCCCAGCAATGTTCTTCCCACTAAGAATTTAATGTCAAGCAAATCATAGTACTTGCCCTTAGGAGACAATCAAGCAATTAGAATATAAATGCATAGAGTCTAGCCCACTCATTTTACCCATGTGGAAATAGGTTGTAAGAATATTAGTTTGTCTAACTCTCTTTCATTGTTGGTGAAAGGAAAATTGATACATCCTTTTTAGGAAGACAATTTGGAAATACATCTTAAATTTGAAAATGTTCTTAGTTTTTGACACAGCTATTCTAAACAGGAATTTATCCTTCAGATGTACATGCAGAAGATCCAAAGGTATGTGTCTGACAGCATTCTTGCAGCATTACTCATATTACTCATATGGGGAACAATCTAAAAGTCTATCAATAAATGACTGACTGAATGACATATGGAATACTGTACAGGAATTTACAAGATGAAGTCAATTTGACATAATTTAAACATGGCAAGACATTCAAGAACAATTGATATATGAAACAACAGGTGTAAAACAGCTTGGATAGTATGGTTCTTTCTTTGCTTAAAAGAAACAGGCCAGGCACGGTGGCTTACGCCTGTAATCCTAGCACTTTAGGAGGTTGAAGCAAAAGAGTCACAAGGTCAGGAGTTTGAGACCAGCCTGGCCAACAGGGTGAAACCCTGTCTCTAATAAAAATACAAAAAATTAGCTGGGCGTAGTGACAGGCACCTGTAATCCCAACTACTCAGGAGTTTGAGGCAGGAGAATCGCTCGAACCCAGGAGGCAGAGGTTGCGGTGAACCGAGATTGTAACATTGCACTCCAGCCCTGGCAAGGGAGTGAGATGCCATCTCAAAAAAAAAAAAACAAAAGCAAAAACAAAAACAACAACAACAAAAAAACCCTGAACTAGAAAACCTGTTCTGAGAAAGATTTTTTCCTAATTTGTGAAATTATGTGTATGAATGATTTTATACATATAGAGAATTAGAATCCTTCAGGTTTATTTTAAACAATTATCTGGCACTAACAGAAATGCAATTTATGATGTTCATACCATTCCAGAAAATCTAGGTCATACCAAAGTTTGGTTCTTTGGAAATTTGATTTCCTTATTTTCATGGTGCTTGAAACAAATTCTCATGTGCTGCTTTGGGGAAAAAAAAGAGAGAGAGAGAGAGAAACGCTACAAATACATGTTTGGAAAAATTAATGCCATGGAAATTAATAACACATGATAAGCAATGGTTAATAAAGTAGCTACAGATAATTTTCATTTTTATGTTGTATATTTCTATAATGTTGTATTGAACATTTTTTTTTTTTTTTGAAATGAAGTCTTGCTATACTGCTCAGGCTAGTCTTGGACTCCCGGGCTCAAGCAATTCTCCTGCCTCAGCCTCTTGAGTAGCTGGAACTACAGAAGAGTGCCACCATGACCATTGTTTAATTTTTTTAAAAAGGAGAATGTTCAACTCAGTTGATGTGATATATAAACATTTTTTCTCTTAAAAAAAATTAGACTTTTTTACTTTCTGGACTTTTATATCTATGAAAGTACTTTAAAAACTACAAAGCCTTAGGCAAATTATGGGATTATATCTTTGTATTAATTATCAATAATAAATATATTGAAGCACTCTGGAAAAGAATATGCTTATGCAGAAAAGATTTTTAACTATTAAAAATAACATTCAAAATTAGAATAATAGCATTGTTTTATAGTTTCTTACAAGCATTCTTTACCTTTAGTTCAGATCTCTTGAGTCCTAATCCAGTTCTTTTTATGCACTTTCTTGCCATATGAGTTATCTGTTAAAAGCTTTTGCCTGAAGGCAAAAATTCTTCTAAGCAACCACTAATTGTCATTACAGAAAATGCAAATGTCAGAGTGTTTCTATGAATGGAAAAGGAAGCTGATGATGTTGCTAATAAGCACTTGTAGAAATGTACTGTGGAAACTGTAAACTTTACACAGGAATGTACAACTAACCAGTGACTTGACCTGTCCACATGGAGACCTCACAAATATTCTAGAAATAACAGTAACCAATGCACTTGCGAGGCATTTTTGCAGAAAGTAATCATAATCTTATAAAATGAATATATTCATTACATATAATGAATGAATTATATTTAGATGCAAGAAGGCAAAATATGAAAGTGCTCCTCTCCATCAAACATAAAGTGCTATCAAACCGAGATCGGAAATTCAGTGTGTAAGAATGAGGCACATGATGGGAGAACTGAAGTTCTTACAAGCCTGGACAAACTGCAGCCAGGCTCTAGGCTCCCTTGAAAGAGAAAAGTTTGCTGGAATTGCAAAATGAAGTGTCAAACCACCTAACAGACACTTTAATGCATGCTAAGTGCTTTATTTGCCAATTCATAGGATTCACAAACCAGAAGTTGAAGAATGCAATATTTAAGAAAATATAACATTTATCAGTCTTCAGATTTGGCCACCTTCGTGAGCTGCTGTGAAAAATAAAGATACCAGTTCATTCAACTCAAACAAGATTTGAATTGCCCAAATGGGTTGTTGAGTATGTAAGAGGATGTAATGGAAATCTCTGCTGAGGACAAAGCCAAGAGCCATCAGACAGCAGAGACAGTTGTAAATCAGGCCATCTTTACAACTCAGAATAAATTCTGTGCAGACATTTCTAAACCTCTCACTTACATAAAAGGCATGAACTGGTACTCTCATCTCAAGCCTAGTGAGAGGGCTCCAAGGAACCACTTGGAGCACATATATGTCCCTGCAAAGTGGGGGAACCCAGGGAATAATGCTGTCACCTGAGAAATCTGAGGGATGATAGAGGCACTGTCTAAAGAAAAAGTCAAAGGAGGGAATATGACTTTGGATAGCCTAAAATCTCAGAATTTTCAGAGCAAAGGATGCAGGAGTGTTCCCTATGGATTTAATGTTGGTTGTGTGTACAAAAGCCAGCGTGGGATTATCTTAGAATGTTTTGGTGAGGTTTCTCATGGGGCTAACAGACCTCAGCAAAGAGATACTAAGGGGTTCACCAGATTCCACGTTGCTGGACCAAGGACAAATCCACCATCAAAGCACAGATGTATTTGCCTGTATTAAGGACTACAGTTGAGACAGCTTCAGTAACAGGGACCCTAAAGTACCCACACAGAGTCAGCGGTATAATTAGGAATTTGAAGGAAAATAATCTGTATTAGTAAATTAAAATTGGAAGTGTTGCCATGAGGTCATATTTTTTGTTTGTTTTGATTTCAGACAGTCTCACTCTGTCAACCAAGCTGGAGTGCAATGGCAAGATCTTGGTTCACTGCAACCTCCGCCTCTTAGATTCAAGCAATTCTCCTACCTCAGCCTCCCGAGTTGCTGGGATTACAGGTGTGCACCATCACACCCAGCTAATTGTTGTGAAGATAGGGTTTTGCCATGTTGGCCAGGCTGGTCTCAAACTCCTGGCTTCAAGTGATCCACCTGCCTTTGCCTCCCAAAGCGCTGGGATTACAAACGTGACCCACTGCGCCTGGCCAAGAGGTCATAATTAAAATCAATATCCCTCTGTCTTGGAACATGGGGGTGAAGGAGTTGCTGAACTCTTGAGAAAAAGGAGACACATCAGCAGCTCAGGACATGATTCAATTTTTTAATGACAAAAAATAATCATCACACACACCCAGATAGAAAAAAAAGGGGGAATAAATGCTTTGGGGGTGGGGTCAAGATGGCTGAATAGAAGCAGCAGCAATCAGAGGCTCCCATCAAAAAGATCCAAAACAGCATGCAAATCCTGCACCGGCAACTGAAGCTCCCAGGTTCTGTCATTAGGACTGACTAGGCGGCTGGGATGTCCCATGGAGAGTAAGGAAGAGCAGTGTGGTGCAGCGACCCACCTGAGAGCTACACAGGTCAGGGGAGCCCCTACCCTCAGCCAAGGGAGGCAGTGAGTAAGCATGCTACCCAGCCTGGGAAACCATGTTTTTTCCAGAAAACTGCAACCCATAGATCAGAAGATCCCATTCAGGAGCCCATGTCACCAGGCTCTTGAGTCTCAACAGAGGAATGCAGATTCTCAACAGCCACTGGGCTAAAATTGACCTAAGCCTGCTGAGTTCACAGGGCGAGAGGCAGTCATCACCACTGCTGCAGCTGCCTGCAGTCTAAGCCATCCAAGCTCCTTAGGAGGGGCAGCAGCCAATACTGCAGTTGCAGGGCCCCCCTGCAAGAACTCCAATTCCATCCAGGGGCTCAGGGGCAGAACTCTGATCTCCCTAGGCCTGAGTCCCTCTGGGGAGGGCTGGCTGTAGTCTCCACAGATTAACAGACTTACTCTTTCCTCCTACTAGCTCAGAGGAATCCAGGCATCCCAAACAAGTGGGTTTCCCCCGGCACAGTACACCCGCTCCATCAAGGGATAGCCAAAGTGCCTCTTTAAACAGGTTCTGCTTGCCATGCCACCCAACCGGGTGAAAACCACCCCCACAACAGGGGCTGTCAGACATCCTATACAGGAGCATTCCTACTGACATCAGGTTGGTGCCCCTGGAGGTCAGAGATCCCAGAGAAAGAAGCAGGCACCCATCTTTGCTGTTTTCCAGCCTCCTCAAGTGATGCTTCCAGGCACAGGAGCAAATCAGACAAATAGGGCCTGAAGTAAACCTCCAGAAAACTGCAGCAACTCTACAGAAGAGGGACCTATTGAAAGAAAAACAAACAAAAAAAAACAGAAAGCAACAACAACAGCATCAACAAAAAAAGTCCCCAAAAAAACCTCATCCAAGGGTCAGCAGCCTCAAAGATCGAAACTAGACAAACTTATGAAGATGAGAAAAAAATCAATCAAAAAAACGTGAAAACCCAAAAGGCCAGAGTGCCTCTTCTCCTCCAAATGATTGCAACATCTCTTCAGCAAGAGCGCAGCACTGGACAGAGAATGAGATGGACAAATTGACAGAAGTAGGCTTCAGAAGGTGGGTAAAACAAACTTCGCCGAGGTAAAGGAGCATGTTCTAATCCAATGCAAAGAAGCTAAGAAACTTGATAACGTTAGAGGAGCTACTAACTAGAATAACCAGTTTAGAGAGGAACAGAAATGACCTGATAGAGCTGAAAAACGAAACACAAGAACTCTGTGAAGCATATACAAGCATCAATAGCTGAATCAATCAAGTGGAAGAAAGAATGTCAGAGATGGAAGACTATCTTGCTGAAATAATGCAGGCAGACAAGATTAGAGAAAAAACAATGAAAAAAATAAACAAAACCTCTGAGAAATAAGGGACTATGTAAAAAGACTGAACCTACCACTGATTGGAGTACCTGAAAGTGACGGGGAGAATGGAACCAAGTTGGAAAACACACTTCAAGATATTACACTGGAGAATTTCCCCAATCTAGCAAGACAGGCCAACATTCAAATTCAGGAAATACAGAGAACCCCACTAAGATACTCCACAAGATCAACCCCAAGAAACAAATCATCAGATTCTCCAAGGTCAAAATGAAGGAAAAAATGTTAAGGGCACCCAGAAAGAAAGGCCAGGTCACCTGCAAAATGAAGCCCATCAGACTAACAGCGGCTCTCTCAGCAGAAACTCTACAAGCCAGAAGAGAGTGGGGGCTAATATTCAACATTCCTTTTTTTTTTTTGAGACCGAGTCTCGCTCTGTCTGCTAGGTTGGAGTGCAGTGGCGCGATATCAGCTCACTGCACCCTCCGCCTCCCAGGTTCAAGCAATTCTCCTGCCTCAGCCTCCTGAGTAGCTGGGATTACAGGCACATGCCACCACACCCAGCTAATTTTTATATTTTAGTAGAGATGGGGTTTCACCATGTTAGTCAGGCTGGTCTCAAGCTCCTGACCTCGTGATCCGCCCGCCTTGGCCTCCCAAAGGGCTGGGATTACAGGCGTGAGCCACTGTGCCTGGCCATGATCTTTATAAATTGAAACTGGACCCCTTCCTAACACCTTATACAAAAATTAACTCCAGATGGATTAAAGACTTAAATGTAGGTCAGGCATGGTGGCTCATGCCTGTAATCCTAGCACTTTGGGAGGCCCAGGTGGGTGAATCACCTGAGACTGGGAGTTTGAGATCAGCCTGACCAACATGGAGAAACTCTGTCTCTACTAAAAATACAAAATTAGCCAGGCATGGTGCTGCATACCTGTAATCCCAGCTACTTGGGAAGGCTGAGGCAGGAGAATTGCTTGAACTCGGGAAGTGGAGGTTGCAATGAGGTGATCGAGCCATTCCCCTCCACTCTAGCCTGGGCAACAAGGGCAAAACTCCATCTTGGAAAAAAAAAAAAAAAGAAAAAAGACTCAAATGTAAAATCCCAAACCATAAAAACCCTAGAAGAAAATCTAGACAATACTGGTCAAGATATAGGCATGGGCAAAGATTTTATGATGAAATCGCCAAAAGCAATTGCAACAAAAGCCAAAACTGACAAATGGGATCTAATTAAACTGAAAAGCTTCTGCACAGCAAAAGAAACTATCATCAGAGTGAACAGGCAACCCACAGAATGGAGAAAATTTTTGCAATCTACCCATCTGACAAAGGCCTAATATATAGAATTTACAAGGAACTTAAACCAATTTACAGAAAGAAAAAAAAAAAAACCTATCAAAAATTAGGCAAAAGATATGAACAGACACTTTTCAAATGAAGACATTTATGCAGCCAACAAACATAAACAAAGCTCAATATCACTGATCATTAGAGAAATGCAAATTAAAGCCACAATGAGATATCATCTCATGCCAGTCAGAATGACAATTATTAAAAAGCCAAGAAACAACAGACGCTGACGAGGCTGTGCAGAAATAGGAACACTTTTGTATTGTTGGTGGGAATGTCAGTTAGTTCAACTATTGTGGAAGACAGTGTGGCGATTCCTCAAGGATTTAGAACCAGAAATACCAATTGACCAGGAATCTCATTACTGGGTATATACCCAAAGGAATATAAATCATCCTATTATAAAGATACATGCACACATACGTTTATTGCAGCACTATTCACAATAGCAAAGACTTGGAACCAACCCAAATGCCCAACAATGATAGACTAGATAAGGAAAATGTGGTACATACACACCATGGAATACTATACAGCCACAAAAAGGAATGAGATCATGTCCTTTGCAGAGACATGGATGAAGCTAGAAGCCATCATCCTCAGCAAACTACCACAGGAACAGAAAACCAGACATGGCAAGTTCTCACTCATAAGTGGGAGTTAAACAACGACAACACATGGACACAGGGATGGAAACTACACACACCAGGGCCTGTCAGCCATGGGGAGGGGAGGGACCGCATCAGGACAATGCTTGCATGACTTAGACCTAGATGACGGGTTGATAGGTGCAGCAAACCACCATGGCACATGTATAGCTATGTAACAAACTTGCGCATTTCGCACATGTATCCCGGAACTTAAGTAAAAATAAATTAAAAAAAAAAAAAGAAATGCTTCAAAGTCAAATTAAATTTATTTATTTAATTTTAAAATTGCAAATATACTGGTGAATGAAAAAGAAAGAAAAACAAGATCCAGGGGAAGGAGATGGGTGGAGGGGGAGTGGAGAGAAGTATGGGGGCATAAAAACAAAGGAGAACAAGTATGCGTGCATAACGAGGCTGGAGAGACCTTTTATGTCAGCTCCTGTGAGACTGGACGCTCTCGAGAAACCTCTTGGGAGCTCCTCTGCAGAGAAATGAGAACAGAACGCTCTCTAGAAGCTTTGAATTAACAGATGAGTACATTGCAAAGAAAGGACCATATTTTCTGTTTATTTCTGTTTGTTTCCTGTGACTGATTTTATTGTTCCTAATTACACCATGATTATTAAATACCCTCTGGATTTTAATACCAAACAAGAGAAGATCAAGAAGAATGACTTATAGAGGAACTAAAGGATAACTTCAAATTAATGTGTACTAAATGATTGGTTTACAACAAATCAGAGAACATTTATTATAAAACTGCAAGATGCTATTGCAAACAGAGATAAAAGCTCTTAGTCAAAGAATATAGAGCCTGAAGCAGAGGGTAGACTTCATGGCAAACTTGGAAAGAACTCAAAAGCAGAAACATAAAAGAACACCCAGCAGACCAGGGAGGATACAAGATAATAAAGACACTGATGTCAATATCTTTAAAAATTGTAGTAAGGAAAACAAACTAAAATTTAATTAAAATTTAATTTAATGTAAAATGACAAACATATTCTTAAAGATAAATTTAAAAGCAATAATTTAGAAAAATAATAGGAGCAAATGGAACACGTCATTAAGGAATCTGGAGGAAAACTACCCAGAAAACTGAAGAGTTTGAAGGAAAAGAATTAGATGGGGCAAAACAATGAGATTTTTCTGTTCTGTGAATCTTGTAGTGGGAGAACCAGGCTACTGCTGTTAAGACTGGAAATGAAAACTGAAGGATTTCAGTCTGGAGTGAATAACTTGCAAGAATATAAAAAGAAAAAAGTGATACTCTAGTGATACTCTGTTTTTATAAAGCACACACTGACACCATCTTTGTAAATATCAACAAGAAAAATTTTGACATAATCTCCCAGATTTATGAGGGAGACCATTCTTTCAAGTGCTCTTAGTATCCATGATATTTGACCACATGCCAAGATTACCTATATGCTGTATAGATAATTTCATGAATGTTCTAAACAAAAGGCATTCTAGAATTTTCCAAGAGTTGGAGAAACCATCACCTAAAGATGAAGGCCAGAATAGGGGACTCGACACAGCAAAAGACATGGAGGTTATCGAAATTGATCCAGGTTGTTTAGACTCCAAATAATCAAGACAGCTTCATGGCATTGAGTGCAGTGGAGCAATAGCACTCCAGGTGAGTTTTGACTAAACATGCCCAAGTATGCAGCTGAAGGAAACTTGATGAAACCATCAAATTAGTCAGTGAGCTCCAGGAGACTCACAGTGTCTGAACACCAGGCCTGCTCTCCACATCATCTGTCTCCAATGGCCTCTTACAGAGCCATGTGCCTTGCTAAACAAGTGACCAACAATGTGAAAAGTTGTGCAATTACAAATTATAAACGTATATGGAGTTAAATAAAAGCAATGAGGATTTTCATTCTTTCCTCCAACACTTAATACAACTTTGTAGCTTTAACAGAAGACATTGAAACAATTAAAAAGATTAATTTTGCTAACTAGAAACTAGAAATATAATAATATTTGAAACTAATTGCATTTTATTATATATAATGTACATTTTTTTTTCTTAACTTAGAAAAGCTTTACAAGAGACAGCAAATATTTTTAAACTGTATTTTTAGTTACAGTATGGAACAATTGATTTGAGTATACCAGAGATTGGGCAGGTATTAAGTAATCATGCTAAATGTTGGATTGTGAAAAAAAAAAAAATACACATTAAAAAGTCAGGAAGCAATGACATCCTAGTAACTATTAATGCAACTAATGGCCAAATACTGGTTTCTACCTGCTACTCCTTTTTAGTGAGGGGTAACAGGTAGAAACCAGTATTTGGCCATTAGTTGCATTAATTGTTAAAGATTAACAGATTTCAAGTCTAGGGCAGGAAGCATATAAAATCAGTCTCAGATATTTTATGCCAGAGGCAAAGGAGGCTTTAAATATCAATGAGTTCGCTTCAAAAGAACACAGCTTGAAAAGGGCTTAAACACCAAATTTGGGAAATTTTGAGCCTATGATTTCACCTAAAGATAAGAATAAGTGAAATTTTTAATTGCAGAAAAAAAAGAGAGAGTAAGGCCAGGTGTGGTCACTCATGCCTGTAATCCTAGCACTTTGGGAGGCCAAGGCATGAGGATTGCTTGAGCCCAGGAGTTCAAAATTAGCCTGGGCAACATAGTGAGACCCTTTTGCTAAATAAAAATTTTAAAAATAAATAAACAGAAGAAAAAGAGAGAGGAAGAAGAGAGAAGTTCAATTATGGCCATTGGTGGTGATTATTATAGCAATCATTTTTTTCTTTTTCTTTTCTGCCTTTTTTATTTCAATAGCTTTTGGGGTGTAAGTGGTTTTTTGTATGGATGAATTGTATAAAGGTGAACTCTGATATTTTAGTGCACCTATCACCCAAATAGTGTACATTGTACACATATGTACTTTTTTATCCCTCACACCCTTCCACTCTCCCCCTTCTGAATCCCTAAAGTTTATTATATCACTCTGTATGCCTTTGCATAATCATAGCTTAGCTTCCACTAAGTGAACACATACAGTATTTGGTTTTCCATTCCTGAGTTACTTTACTTGGAATAATGGCTTCCAGCTCTAATCCAAGTTGCTGCAAAAGACATTATTTCATTCTTTTTTATGGCTGGTTAGTATTCTATGGTATACATATATATACCACATTTTCCTTATCCACTCCTCAATTGATGGGCACTTAGGTTGGTTCCATATCTTTGCAATTGTGAATTGTGCTGCAATAAACACACACACGTAAGTGTCTTTTTGATATAATGACTATTTTTCCTTTGGGTAGATACCCAGTAGTGGAATTGCTGAATTGAATGGCAGATCTACTTTAGGTCTTTGCCAACTCATTTTTTCTGAAAATTTGAAGTTAAACCAAAATAATTAGATATCCATCCTTTTTCTGTTTTTCTTTTTTTTTTTTTTTTTTTTTTGCGATAGAGTCTTGCTCTGTTGCAGAGGCTAGAGTGCAATGGTGCAGCCTTGGCTCACTGCAACCTTCGCCTCCCAGGTTCAAACTATTCTCCTGCCTCAGCCTCCTGAGTAGTTGGGACTAGACGTGCATGCCACCATACCTGGCTAATTTTTGTATTTTTAGTAGAGAGGGGATTTCACTCTATATGTTGGCCACACTGGTCTCAAACTCCCGACCTCGTGATCCACCCACCTCAGCCTCCAAAAGTACTGAGATTACCGGCATGAGCCACTGAACCCAGTCCCCATCCTGACTTTTTAAGTGCACGGAAAACTCTTTTTTACAGAAGAATACTAACTAAGAAGTGTAGAATAATTATAAAAGTAGAAAATCCTCAGCCAGGCATGGTGCACTGGCATTAAGTGTCTGTGGCTTTTCTAGGCTCATGGTGCAAGCTGTCGGTAATATAGTTTGGCTGTGTCCCCACTCAAATCTTAACTTTAATTGTATCTCTCAGAATTCCCACATGTTGTAGGAGGAACCCAGGGGGAGGTAATTAAATTATGGGGGCTGGTCTTTCCTGTGCTATTCTCATGATAGTGAATAAGTCTCATGAGATCTGATGTGTTTATCAGGGTTTCCACTTTTGCTTCTTTCTCATTTGCTCTTGCTACTGCAATGTAAGAAGTGTCTTTCACCTCCTGCCATGATGCTGAGGCCTCTCCAGCCATGTGGAACTGTAAGTCCAATTAAACTTGTTTTTCTTCCCAGTCTTAGGTATCTCTTCTTCTTCCTTTTTTTTTTTTATTGAGATGGAGTCTTGCCCTGTGGCCCAGACTGGAATGCAATGATGCAATCTTGGCTCACTGCAACCACCACCATCCAGGTTCAAGTAATTCTCCTGACTTGACCTCCTTAGTAGCTGAGATTACAGGTGTATGCCACCACACCCAGCTAATTTTTGTATTTTTAGTAGAGACGAGGTTTCACCATGTTGGCCAGGCTGGTCTCAAACTCCTGACCTCAGGTGATCTGCCCACCTTTGCCTCCCAAAGTGCTGGGATAACAGGCGTGAGCCACCATGCCCAGCCTCAGGGAATGTCTTTATCAGCAGTGAAAAAATGGACTAATACAGTAAACTGCTACCAGGAGTGGGGTGTTACTGAAAAGATACCCAAATATAAGCACCATTTCACATGCTTAACATTAGTAGTCATTAGGGAAATGCAAATCAAAACTATTTCACATCCATTAGGATGGCTAAAATCAATGAATAAATAAGCATATATATATATATATATATATATAGAGAGAGAGAGAGAGAGAGAGAGAGGCAAGTATCGATGAGGATGTAGAGAAATGAAAACCTTAATCCATTGCCAATGAAATTGTAAATTGTAATTGCTAATGGAATTTACACACAGACTGATAGTTCTTCAAAATGTTAAACATAGGCCAGGCACGGTCATACCTGTGATCCCAGAACTTTGGAAGGCCGAGGCAGGCAGATCACAAGGTCAGGAGTTCGAGACCAGCCTGGCCAACATGGTGAAACCCCATCTCTACTAAAAATACAAATTAGCCAGGTGTGGTGGCACATGCCTGTAATCTCAGCTACTCAGGACGCTGAGGCATGAGAATTACTTGAACCCAGGAAATGGAGGTTGCAGTGAGCTGAGATTGTGCCACTGCACTCCAGCCTGGGTAACAGAGTGAGACTTCATCTCAAAAAAAAAAAAAAAGTTAAACATAAAGCTACCATATGACCCAGCAATTCCAACATCAAAAAATATATCCAAGAGAAGTGAAAACATATGTCCACAGAAAAACTTGCACAAAATGTTCATAGCACTGTTATTCATAAGAACCCAAAAATGGAAATAATCCAAATGTTCATCAATGAATGAATGAATAAACAGTGGCAAATCTATACAATGAAATATTATTCAGCAACACAAAGGAATGTTCTGATACATGCCTTAGGTATAGATAAACCTTAAAATCTTGAAAATATTATTCTAACTGAAAGAAGCCAGACATAAAAAGACAAATATTGTACGATTCCATCTATATGAAATGTCTAGAATAGGCAAATCCATAGACAGAAAGTAGAGGAATGGTTGCCTGGAGCTGTGAGAGGGGATAATGAGGAATGGCTGCTAATACATATGGAGTTGATTTTGGGGGAAGTTGAGAACGTTCTGGAATTAAATAGGAGTGATGCACAACTCTATGAACACACTAAAAACCATTGAATTATATGCTTAAAAAGATACATTTTATGGTATGTTACATATAAAAATACTTAAAGGACAAAAACAAAAACTACTTGCCTCAGAAATCCAGAAGTCTAACCTTGAAGCTTTGAGAGTATTAATCAGTAATGAAACGTTTCTGTTTTCTTTACTGCTGTTTCTTTCCTCACCCTGCTTCAGCACCCTCCACCTGGGATCTAAAACCCCAGTTAAGCAGCTGAGTAATAGAAGAGTAGAGATATTAGATGAGAAAAGATAAAATTAGCCAACTATGTACCTCTTTCTGACATTAGCCTTCCTGCCTGCAACAAACAAGCTAGAGAGAAGAGAAGCCTCATTTTAAACAAAGTTTGGAATGAATACTGTTAAATAGAAATAGACATTTAATTTCTGAACTGGATTACCTGCAAGTGGCCAGAAATACTGTAATGCAACCAAAATTTCATTCAGGGAAAGGGAAAGGAGTAACTCTAATGAATGAATCTAATGGGACAATGGAAGGTAAATTAATAAATTAATTGAAGATAAAGTAGGACGACATCTTGTAGGTTGCTTCAGTTCAATATACCAATCACAACTGAAAGATATAGCTGACAACTCAGTTTCAAGTAGGCCAAAATACTAAGCCTTTTTATCAGGCCTGTTCAGGAACTCTCCTCTGCTCTTCTTGGCTATGGTCCTACTTCCTGGACATTTCTAGATAGTCTTTCTAATTCTATAGCAATAAAACATAAACATGATGTAATAATGATATATATTAAGACATATTTTAACAAGAGCAGTAAGATGTTAAAGAATGCACCTTTGGGTTACCATATGGATGGTAACATTCAAACTTTCCTCAATCCAACTCCAAAGGGAAGAGAGGATTAAAAAAAAAAGTCAAAATTACAACAACATGTGGTACATGCTGTATTGAGATAGTATGGTATGGTCAAAAGAACATCTACTGCAGAGAAAGGTAGGCTTGGGGTTAAATTCTGGTTCTAAGGATTCTTAGGAACTGCCCTTGGCCAGTTCCCAATCTCTTTGACTCAGTTACATCTCCTGTAAGCACAATATTTAGTTCTGTTGCACATAGTGCTGGTTTGTTACAGGCTGTTTGTTTCAAAAATAATGTTTTTGAGAGAAGAATGTATTTATGACTCCACTGAGCAGTAAAATTAATAAATATTTTTCTCTTGACCCATCAACCAGCACATGTCAATTCCACTACATTTTTCCATATACTTCCCCAACTTTCTGTGAAGCTAGCCATGGCCATGGGAAGCTTTTCTTGCAATTAAATTTAAAACAAAATTTACTGGAAGGTTTCAAGGAAAAATTTTCCTCCCAAGTAAGAAAGAAATTCTTTTCCCTCCAACTTGTCCCCTTATTCCTGCTTGGAATGCCAAGGTTGGTGATATGACGCTTAAAGCTAAGGGAGCCATGTTGCATAAACTTGCCAAAGCCAACATGCCCAGAGCAGAGAGAGAGAACATCTCGGTATGTTGTTGTTGAGTTCCTTCAGCCTCTGCCCATAACTGGGAACTACTTGTTTCCAGACTGCTGATTACACAAGATAACAAAGATTATTATTGCGTAAGCCACCATTAGCTGTGTGTTCTGATGTTTGCAGCTGAATGATATGGCTGTCTAAATCCTTTGTCTCTAACTTTGAAGGCAAGAATCAAGTGTTTGGTTTCCTTTTTTTTTTTTCTTTTTTTTTTTTTTTTTGAGACAGAGTCTCACTCTGTCACCCAGGCTGGAGTGCAATGGTGCTGTCTCGGCTCACTGCAACCTCCACCCCTCAGGTTCAAGTGATTCTCCTGCCCCAGCCTCATGAGTAAGTGGGATTATAGGCACCCGTCACCATGCCCATCTAATTTTTGTATTTTTAGTAGAGATGGGTTTCTGCCATGTTGGCCAGGCTGGTCTCAAACTCCTGACCTCAGGTGATCCACCAGCCTTAGCCTCCCAAGTGCTCCCACAGTGCTATGATTACAGGCGTGAGCCACCTTGCCCAGCTGTGTTTGGTTTTGTTTAAGATTTGACTTTCACTAATTTGTCAAAGTGATTACTACTTCCCTTTTCCTATGTACACCTTCTCAGGTTTACCTTCAGAGGACTGCATGGGAAAATACATTCTAATGGAGCCTAAGCATATCCTGAGGCAGAAACTGGCAGCTTACAGCATGTTTGCAAGGGAAGCATGGGAGGCGGCTTTTGCTTTCCCCAACAGCTGAGACCAAGGGAGCCAAAGATGTCTACAAATCAACCCTACTTTCCAATAATAATGACTAAATGTATAAAGCTAAAATTCATACGATTCTCACAATGTGCCAGCTGCTGTTCCAATTTTTATCCTCAAAACAGCATGATGACATCAGTACTTTTAATCCCCCGATTTTATAATGATAAATCTGAGTCACAGAGAGGTTAAGAAATTTGCCTAAGGTCGTATTAGAGATGGGGTTTGAACCCAGGCATTTTGAAGCTGGGTACTAAGTTACATGCTGCTTAGACAGCGACAGATACAGCTTTCCATCTGCAAGTTCTGCTTTGGGGAACTAGTACAACAAATACTTCATTATATGAAAAAATATGCATTGAGCAGTATTTTATAAAAAAAATCTACAGCTCATCCAACAACTCTCCCCAACCCTAGCCAAAACAAAAAGGAAAGAAAGAAAAGAAAATCCACAGCTCATATTTAAAAACAGAATCAGGGAGCAATTGTTCATGGCATTATTGTTAAATAGCATGGTGTATTAGGTTCTCTAGAGGGACAGGACTAATAGGACAGATGTGTATGTGACGGGGAGTTTTTTAAGGAGTATTAACCTATATGATCACAAGGTGAAGTACCACAATAGGCCCTCTGCAGGCTGAAAAGCAAAGAAGCCAGTCCAAGTCCCAAAACCTCAAAGTAGGGAAGGCGATGGTATAGCCTTCAGTTGGTGGCCGAAGGCTCAAGAGCCCCTGGCAAATCACTGGTGTAGGTTCAAGATTCCAAAAGCTGAAGAACTTGGAGTCTAATTTCAAAGACAGGAAGCATCCAGCACAGGAGAAAGATGGATGCAGAAAGCCTCAACCTGTCTAGTTCTTCCATGTTCTTTTGCCTGCTTTAATCCTAGCCACACAGGCAGCTGACTAGATGGTGCCCATCCAGATTGAGGGTGGGTCTGCCTCTCCTAGTCCACTGACTCAAATGATAATCTGCTTTGGCAACACCCTCACAGACACACCCAGGAACAATACTTTGCATCCTTCCCTCCAATCAAGCTGACACTCAATATTAACCATCACATATGGTCAATGTTGTTCAAAACATTATTTAAAATTACATTTTACAATCATTTTGATTTTTTTGTGTGTGTGATACCGGAGCAGCATCCTGAGAAGTGTATCACTTGTGAAAGCAATACATGGCAGCCTGTTTTTGTACTACTATATTCTTGCTACGAACAAATTTCTACTTTAAGGCCAGGCGCAGTGGCTCAAGCCTGTAATCCCAGCACTTTGGGAGACCAAGGCGGGTGGATCACGAGGTGAAGAGATCGAGACCGTCCTGGCCAACACGGTGAAACCCCATCTCTACTAAAAATATAAAAATTAGCTGGGCGTGGTGGCGTGCGCCTGTAGTCCCAGCTACTCGGGAGGCTGAGGCAGGAGAATTGCTTGAACCAGGGAGGCGGAGGTTGCAGTGAGCCAAGATTGTGCCACTGCACTCCAGCCTGGCACCTGGTGACAGAGTGAGACTCTGTCTCAAAAAAAAAAAAAAATTTCTACTTTAGAAGAGTTCAAAGGACCATAAATGTCTAGAAACATGGGAAATACTTAAAGAATAATGGAATCCAAGGACAAGAATCCACATATGTCAAGTAAAATGTGTCCACTTATTATTTGTAATATTTTTCAGTGTTATTTTTAGGATTCTTTTAGGATTTGTCCAGAATCTGTTAATAAAATAATTTACAGTGTCACAGACAAAAGTTTGTGTCCTTACAAGTTTCAAATTTTCTGAATTTAGAAAAAGTACTAAAAATATACCAAGAAGCCAAGGAAACTGACTTCACCCCAGACTAACAATGTCACATTTAGAAAATTGGATGTTTCGTTCTCCATTCTGAAAGTTAGGATAATGACCCAGCTTCCTGAATTACACCAGAAGTCTAGCTGGGGTCAGGAAATGTCAACGGTTGCATAGCGACCCATGGCCTGGACTGGAGAAAACATAGCGCTCGTGGAATTTTGTCCTTTCCTCCAGCTTTGGTTTGTGTGCTGTTTCTCATTCAGGAGCATAGGAGTTTAGAAAGTAATTTCCTTAAAGATATGGGCAGCCAGTTAGGTCTGCCTATGGTCACATCCTCACCTTCTAAGAAGCAATTCTGAGATTACATCAGTTGACAGAGGATTATTTTTATGAAGTTGAATTAAATACAAAGCCCTCAACTTCTTCACTAATACCTTTTTAAAACTTTCCCACATTGAAACAAGAGTTTTGGCACCACACTCAGAAATGAATGTTGAAAACTGAATTATTTAATTCTATTGTTTTATCTCTCTTCTGCCTAATTTTATTCTTTTTAACATATATTTTAAAAGCAAAATATTTCTACATGGTTTATTCTGAAAAGCAGTAATCAATTGACCCTTTCCTTTTCATCCTCTTCCATAGAGGCAACCATTTCCGATTATTCTGGCTTTTTTTTTTTTTTTGAAACAGAGTATCACTGTCACCTGGGCTGGAGTGCAATGGCACTATCTCGGCTCACTACAACCTCCACCTCCTGGGTTCAAGTGATTCTCCTGCCTCAGCCTCCCCAGTAGCTGGGATTACAGGTGGCTGTCATTATGCCCAGCTAATTTTTTGTATTTTTAGTAGAGATGAGGTTTCACCATCTTGGCCATGCTGGTCTCGAACTCCTGACGTCATGATTCACCCGCCTCGGCCTCCCAAAGTGCTGGGATTACAAGCATGAGCAACCATGCCCAGCCTATTCTGGCTTTTAATTTTAGCATTTAACTCATTATCTCTAATTAATGTATTTATAATGCTAATTGATAATTTTTTAATTTTAGTCATTTATTAAATTTCCTCTGCAGAACATGAGAACTTACCTTCCTTTCATGCTTATCCCTCCCCAAAGTACAGATTTTTCTCTTTCTTTCATCCTTCTTGTAAAGGTAAAACTTAATTTTAATAAAATCAATATTCAGTATTACATCATAATGACGTTAAACACTTTCAACCCTGAGCCATGACGCTTTTTTCTTTTTTGTGTAACTTTTTAGTTTACTTAATATGTACCTATGTTACGTGAATTTCTGGATATCTCATAGACTTAATGTCTCTGGTAGGAGTGTAATATACTAATTTCATCTTTTTGTGGCGCTCTGACCTTTTTATCCAAACCAAATCACTCACCTCTAGGTCCTCTGCCTAGCCACTGTCACAGCATCCAGCATCCCTCTATCCATCTTCCACAAGATTCCCTTTTCTCTCACTTGTGTTGGGTAGCCCGAAGCTCATTTTTCTCTTTCTCAGTTTTCTCCTGGAATAGTACATTCTGCCATAGCTTTCTAAGAAATGATACGCTGTAAGTTAATTACCTAAGGACATTTATTTCTGGAATGCCTTATTTGTTCACCAAACAAATCATTTTATTTTAGTATTTTTTTTTTGAGACAGAGTCTCACTCACCAGGCTGGAGTGCAGTGGCACAATCTTGGCTCACTGCAACCTCCTCCTCCTGGGTTCAAGCAATTCTCCTGCTTCAGCCTCCCGAGTAGCTGGGACTACAGGTGCATGCCACAACGCCCAGCTAATCTTTATATTTTTAGTAGAGATGGGGTTTCACCATCTTGGCCAGGATGGTCTCAATCTCTTGACTTCGTGATCCGCCCGCCTCGGCCTCCCACAGTGCTGAGATTACAGGCTTGAGTCACCACGCCTGGCCATTTTTAATTTTTTTAGAGACAGGGTCTGACTGTCACGTAGGCTGGGGTACAATGGCATAATCATGGCTCACTGGAGGCTCAAATTCCTGGTCTTAAGCAATCCTCCTGCCTCAGCCTCCTTAGTAGCCAGGACTACAGATGGGCACCACTATGCCTGGGTAATTTTTTTTTTTTTTCTTTTTGAGATGGAGCCTTGCTCTGTCACCCAGGCTGGAGTGCAGTGGCGTGATCTCGGCTCACTGCAACCTCCACCTCCCAGGTTCAAGTGATTCTCCTGCCTCAGCCTCCTGAGTAGCTGGGACTACAGGTGCATGGTACCACACCCAGCTAACTTTTTGTATTTTTAGCATAGATGGGGTTTCACCGTGTTATCCCGGATGGTCTCGATCTCCTGACTTTGTGATCCACCCACCTTGACCTCCCAAAGCCCTGGGATTACAGGCATGAGCCACTGCACCTGGTCATGCCTGGGTAAGCTTTTAAATTTTTTTCTACAGAAGGAATCTAACTATGCTGCCCAGGCAGGTCTTGTACTCCTGGCCTCAAACATTCCTCCCTCTTAGGCCTCCCAAAGTGCTGGGATTACAAGTGTGAGCCACCATGCCGAGCCACCAGACAAATCTTGACTCATGTCTCAAGATAGGTCAATTCTTACCCTCTCAAGGAAAACTTTTCTGATTGCTGCCAGCAAAGTCAAGCTTTATCACCTATGTGCTTCTACATAATTCTATTTATTCACAAATTTATTTATTCATCTACCCATTCATTCATTCACACATCCAGCAAATATTTATTGAATTCTCTCATAGGCTTGGCACTGGCTAGGGACAAAGATGAAGAAAATACACTAGATTTGAGGTTGTTCATGCAAGAGAAGCCAGTAAAAGAGACTGAGAAAGAGGTCAGTGAGAAAGGAGCCAATATGATATTACAAAAAGGGAGGAGTGTTTTGGAAAGAAAAAGATAATGAACTTTGTTAGATGATATTGAGAGGTATAGTAAGATAAAAGTCAGAAGTAGGCATTGAAGGCTACAACACAGACATCATTGATGACTTTGGTAAAAGCAATTTCTTTGGTATATTGGGCAGGAAACTCCACTGAAGTGAGCCGAAAGAAGAAATCAAGGAAGTAGAAATAGAAAGCATAGGTAGCCCTTTGGCGAACTGTCTGGCAAAGGGAGCAGAGAAATGAGGTGGTATTTGATGAAGAATGTGTCGTTCTACACACAAAAAAGTACAGCATGGGAAATGCTGCTAGGACTCATGTGATAGAGCCAGAGAGGCTGAGATGTAGGAAAGAGGGGCCCCCAAAGAATCTTCTAGTTCTTGCTCTTTGTCACTCTCTGTTTAACCCTATATATCTGTCTTTTAAGTGATGGTTTTTCCCCTTATTTTGCTCATTGTTGTAAATTAATTATGAGTGGAACGTTCATTAGATTTCTCAAAATCTAAATTAGGTTTTTTTCTAATTCAACTTCTCAGTCCACTAACATATTATTTATCCCTGGGATAAAGTTCTGGCACTGAGGGACTACCTTAACTTCTCTTCCCAGGTCCACAAGGGGCGTAGTTTCAAAGGCAAGAACTTCCCATCACCGTGCCTCCACCCACGGAACCTAGAGTTCTTCCTCTAACTTTCCCGCCTGCAGGCGAGGTAAAATTCCAGGTGAGCTTCTTTGTTCAGAGAGTCCACCAAAAGCCCTGGAAGGAAGGGCTTTGTTGTGGGCTTAAGCAACCCATCTGGTATCAGAGTCAAAGATCAATCACTCCAGAACAAGTTTTAAAAAACTCTCATTGGACAAGAACATGAATAGGGCGGGAATAACTTAAAACTCCACTGCACCTTACCAGAGCAGATTTCCCTTTCTGGGATCCCCTTCCATAACAGTGTGGGATGGATCTCTCTCTCTCTCTGTCTCTCTGTCTCTCTCTGTCTCTCTCTCTCTCTCTCTAGCTCGCTCTCTCTGCTAATAAATCGCTCTCTTCAAAGCTCTTTGGGTCCGTGATATTTATAGGGTAAGCCCACCACACCTCCAGGGTCAGGCAGGGGAGGCCAAGAACCTGGGACACCTGGTTACAGGCGACTGACACTACCCCCGGCTAAAATCTTAAAAACGATCTGAACTTGAGCAAGTGACATAGCTCTTTTTGCTAGTTTCATGAAAATAGGTTTAATAGTAACACTCAACACCATAAACTGTTTTAAGACTTAAATGAAACACTAGTAGGCTGGGGATGGTGTCTCACTCCTGGAATCCTAGCAGTTTGGGAGACCGCGCAGGTGGATCACTCAAGTTCAGGAGTTCGAGGCCAGCCTGGGCAACACGGTGAAATCCTGTCTCTACAAAAAAAAAATACAAAAATTAGACAGGCATGGTGGCTCATGCCTGTAGGCCCAGCTACTTGGGGCGCTGAGATGGGAAGACTGCTTGAGCCCAGGAGACAGAGGTTACAGTGAGCCAAGCTTACACCACTGCACTCCAGCCTCACTAGTAAAGCACATAGAACAATGCCTGATACACATTAAAGACTCAATAAGCCAGGTGCGGTGGCTTATGTCTGTAATCCCAGCACTTTGAGAGGCCAAGGCGGGCGGATCACCTGAGGTCGGGAGTTGAAGACCAGCCTGACCAATGTGGAGAAACCCCATCTCTATTAAAAAAATACAAAATTAGCCAGGCGTGTGGCTATGCATGTAATCCCAGCTACTCAAGAGGGTGAGGCAGGAGAATCGCTTGAACCCAGGAGGCAGAGATTGTGGTGAGCCAAGATTGTGCCATTGCACTCCAGCCTGGGCAACAAGAGTGAAACAACTCCCTCTCAAAAAAAAAAAAAAAAAAAAAAAAAAAGACTCGGCTGGGCGCAGAGGCTCATGCCTGTAATCCCAGAACTTTGGGAGGCTGAGGCAGGTGGATCACGAAGTCAGGAGTTGAAAACCAGGCTGACCAGCATGGTGCAATCCTGTCTCTACTAAAAATACAAAAATTAGGCTGGGCACAGTAGCGTGCGCCTCTGATCCCAACTACTCAGGAGGCTGAGGCAGGAAAATCGCTTGAATCCGGGAGACTCCATCTTAAAATTAAAAAAAAAAAAAAAAGACTAAATAAATATTAGCTGTTGCTGTGGCTATTTTTGGCATCATCAATCAACTTTATCTTCTTAATTGTCATCATTGTCATTTGAGGCTGAGAAGGGAGGAGAACGGGTGGCTGCAAATAAGTAACACTTTGCCTAAAACCTGTCCTTTTAGGTGGAGGTAGGGACACATTTTCACTTTTGTTTGATCTATCTCACACACACACAAATGGAATGCTCGTATGTGGCACCAACTCCGGTGTTAGAATGTTCAATTTTTTTCCATGTTGGAGTTTTAAAGGATTAAGCCAAATATAATTTTCTGTGAAAAATATAAAGCCTGAAGTCTCTATAAATTTTGTATATGCAATAAAATTACTTTTCAGTTTATTGCCTTCAACTGTAGTTGAAGAAAACAGCAAAATAGCAAAACCAGGCATTTGTGTGATCTTTTGCTAACTTTTTGAAAAACCTACTTGTCATATCTGTCCACTTTACCTGCCTTATAAGTTTATTTCAGGATGTTCTCTCAGGCTTCCAACCCTGTTTACTGAAATTCTGTCTCCTGCCAAATCACTTTATTTTTTCATAATGCAATGAAAAATGTCAATTAACAAATAGTAACTAACAATAGAAGATTTAATGTTTTCAAATGTAAGAATGGGCCAGGCACATTGGCTCACGGCTGTAACCCCAGCACTTTGGGATGCCAAGGTGGGTGTATCACTTGAGGCCAGAAGTTCAAGACTGAGACCAGCCTGACCAACATGATGGAACCTCACCTCTACTAAAAATACAAAGATTAGCTGAGTGTGGTGGTGCACGCCTGTAATCCCAGCTACTCAGGAGGCTGAAGCACGAGAATCACTTGAACCCAGGAGGCGGAGGCTGCAATGGGCCAAGATCAAAGCATTACACACTCCAGCCTGGGCAAAGAGCAAGACTCTATCTCAAAAATAAGATAAAATGTAAAAATGGAAAGGTTTGAACAAAAGATAGGATACATACACACATTTCAGTCACTTATATATCATCACGATTTAAGGAAATGCAGAGGATGGGATTTTATAAAAATGCTGCAATACACACAAAAAACTATAACAAAAACGTAAGCTGAGGGATAAACACCTAACTCCCAATTAAATCCGTGTGCTAATAGGTTTGTTTCCCAAATGGCCAATGCATTATATTAGCAGTACCAGCAAATCAAAATAAATTTTGTTTCCTCATTTGCAAAAGGTGGTTTTAAATCACCTTGACTATAATCAGACTATTGTGGAGTCTTTAGTCAAAGATCTTTTAAGGAGGTCAAGCACAAAAATGGTTGAGTTCTTCTGTAACAATGATGAAAATGACAGAGCCAATTAGAATACCAAAGATTAAACATGAAAAGAACCTTAGAAACCATCTCACCTTAATCTCTTAAATTATGCAGAGAAAAATTGAATGTCAAGAATTTTGAAGGGTCTGAGATTTTACCCTGCCTAACAGCTAATGCATTAGCCTGTCCACAGTTTCGTACACACTGACAGAAGACTTGAGACTACGGGGTCAGAAACAAAAGACTTTACTACCCAGGGCACAGCAGGCAACATGAGCTTCATGTTCATATTGATTCCCTCTGTTTCTAAGTACTATATGGTGATGAGGATGTGGGCCCACATAGATACTACACATGCAGTGGAATTGTGTTACAGTAGTTGAGACACCCTCCTCAGCTTAGGAAACCCTCAGTCTTACAGGGAGAACGCCAGCAAACCTGCCTAATATTTCTCAGGAAGGAAAAACTACCTTTATCACCCTCGTGAGGAAACAAATCTGTCACCTGACTTGGAAGGAGCTATTTGGTATACAAACAGAACAAAGATGTGAAAGCCCCTTGCCCAGATGTCCAAAAATATGAGAGACACATAGAGAATTGTCTCCCAACACTGAGATTTAGTGAGAAGAAAGAGATTATTTACTATCACCAACTAAAGTGCTGAGTTCTTAACTAGTACAAAA
The DNA here is from genome assembly GCA_963573385.1 of Cacajao melanocephalus. Lineage (NCBI taxonomy): Eukaryota > Metazoa > Chordata > Mammalia > Primates > Pitheciidae > Cacajao > Cacajao melanocephalus. Next base: position 2,227 of record CAUYLG010047819.1, on the reverse strand, counting down.
AAAATGGTAAAATATATATCATTTAATATTTCGTAGCTAGGTGGACATAGCCCAAGATGACATCTATTTTTTTTTTTGAGACAGAGTCTCACTCTGTAGCCCAGTCTGGAGTGCAGTGGCGCAATCTCAGCTCATTACAACCTCCACCTCCTGGGTTCAAGCAATTCTCCTGTTTCAGCCTCCTGAGTAGCTGGGACTACAGGCACCTGCCAACACACCCAGCTAATTTTTGTATTTCTAGTAGAGATGGGGTTTCACCTTGTTGGTCAGGCTGGTCTGGAACTCCTGATCTCAGGTGATCCACCAGCCTTGGCCCAGTCCAAGGTGACATCTTAATAAGCTAATCTTTCCTTGAGGACAGGCAGAATCTGTGACTTAGTTTTTATTAATAGAATACGCTAAAGGTGATGCAATGGCACTCCCATGATTAGGTTACTCTATGTGTCTATTCAAATCTATCTATAGCTTAGCATATCTGAAGTATATATAAAGTCATATATGTATGACTCTTAGCAGACCAAAGTCGAGACCTTCTGGCTTTGAAGAAACAAACTCCCATATTGCAACTACCTATGAAAAGGTTCATGCAGCAAGAAATTATGGGCGGCCTCTAGGGTCTAACAGCCAATAAAACCTGGGCCCTCAGTCAAACAGCCACAAAGATCAGAATTCTGCCAACAACCTAAATGAGCTCAGAAGCAGATTCTTTCCTAGTTGAGCCTCCAGATAAGAAAATGGCTTAGCCAACATATTGACTACAGCTTTTTGAAACCCTCAGCAGAGGACCCAGTTAAGCTGGGCCCAGGCTCCTGACCCAGAGAAACTGTGGAATAGATGCTGTTTTATGGTGCTAATTTGCAGTAATTTGTTATGTACCAATAGAAAACTAATACAATAGCTCAGCACAGACCAGAATACAACCTGTTGAACACCTTCTTTTTTTGTCACAATAAAACAAAATGAGATCTTCTTGAAATTTATCCTGTAACTGTATTGGTCTTGGCCTGGAAGGCTTAGGCTGACCCTACTTAGATCATTCTTTGTATTGCCTAAATTATTTCTACCAATAAATCTGGTTGTGTGTTTGTTTGTCTTGCTTCATAGTCACCCCACCCAGAACAGAATCAAAGTTAATAAGCCCTTCAGTTGATTCCCCATTCCCTTTAGTGAAACACTACCAATTATCCCAATCCACAGAATCTTCATTGAGACTCCACAATCTGCATAATACTACAAAACTTAGCACTTAGTTGTTCTTGATAGTTGTTTTGCTTCTCCAGCATAACTGTGTGCCCTCTATTTTTCTTACACATATTTTTATATTTCTATGACATTTGACACAGAGTTAGGCAAAAGGAGATGCTCTTAAGAAGCTGTTTGACAAACATGATCTGAGTTTTCAGAAGTTCCTGCTAACAACCGATCTGCCCTGGATACCATAGAATTTATTTAGCATAAAATTGTCAGCTGGGCGTGGTGGCTCATGCCTGTAATCCCAGCACTTTGAGAGGCTGAGGCAGATGGATCACAAGGTCAGGAGGTCAAGACTGTCCTGGCTAAGATGGTGATTGGGGCGTTTAGCCCATTTACACTTAGGGTTAATATTGTGATGTGTGAATTTGATCCTGCTATTTTGATGCTAGCTGGCTGTTTTGCCCGTTAGTGGATGCAGTTTCTTCATTGTGTTGATGTTCTTTACCATTTGGTACATTTTTGGAGTGGCTGGTACTGGTTGTTCCTTTCTATGTGTAGTGCTTCTTTCAGGAGCTCTTGTAACGCAGGCCTGGTGGTGATGAAATTTCTTGAGTACCTGCTTGTTCATAAAGGATTTTATTTCTCCTTCACTTATGAAGCTTAGTTTGGCTGGATATGAAATTCTGCATTGAAAGTTCTTTTCTTTAAGGATGTTGAATATTGGCCCCTACTCTCTTCTGGCTTGTAGGGTTTCTGCTGAGAGATCTGCTGTGAGTCTGATGGGCTTCCCTTTGTGGGTAACCCGACCTTCCTCTCTGGCTGCCCTTAGCATTTTCTCCTTCATTTCAACCCTGGTGAATCTGACGATTATGTGCCTTAGGGATGCTCTTCTTGAGGAATATCTTTGTGGTGTTCTCTGTATTTCCTGGACTTGAATATTGGCCTGCCTTGCTAGGTTGGGGAAGTTTTCCTGGATAATATCCTGAAGAGTATTTTCCAGCTTGGATTCATTCTCTCCATCACATTCAGGTAC
>CAUYLG010047818.1:0-99178 GCA_963573385.1 Cacajao melanocephalus | reverse complement strand
ACTGGGGGCCGTAAGCCTCCCATAGGAACTCCAGAGACCACCAGCTCAGGGTCTTGCCTAGAGTTGCTGTTCTACATGCTATGGAGTCTGGCCACTGCCTGTCCCTGGTTCTTTTTGTTGTTGTTATAGAGACAGGGTCTCACTATGTTGCCCAGGTTGGACTCGAACTCCTGGGCTCAAGAGATCCTCCCATCTCAGCATTTTGAGTAACTGGGACTACAGGCATGCGCCACCTTGCCCGGTCTCTTTTCTCTTTGCCTGCATGTAGCTTTGGGCCTGGGAAGAGTTGCAGGGAGGGGATGTGCTAAAGTCTTCCCTTTCCCCTTCAGCCCTGGGGAGCCACAGGCAGGTGCTAAGTGGCTGAGTGGCTGGAGCTGCAGTTAGTACTGGCAGCCCAGCCAATAGGTGGGGCCCACCAGTCCCCAGGGCAGACAGCACTGTGTCGTCTCCCAGGCTGGGCTCCTTGAGGGAGGCTCTGAGTCCCCAAACTCAGTCTGGAGACTGTCCACAGCTAAAAACGTCAAAGGAGGGCATGAAGAGGGGGATGTATGTGTCATTAGGATGGGGACCCACAGGTCTCTTGTTCATCAGCCTCAGCATGTCCCCATCCAGAAGGGCTGCTGGGTTCCTCAGGGCCTCCTCTCCTTGCCATTTGATGCTGCTCCTTCTCTTTCAGGTTTTGTACATCAGGAAGAAGAAGAGGTAATTCCCCACCCAAACCCAAAACGCAAGCCCACGGGCAGTGCTGGGCTCGGCTCCGAGGGAAGTGGGTAGAAAGCTGATCAGGGAGTCAGGGCCTCTTCTGCCCACTCAAGGTTGGGGGTGACCACTTTCCTTCAGGGAGGGTTGAGGGCCGCCATCCCACAAGGATCTCACACATAAGGCAGGCAGGTGTGAGGATTCTAGATAACTAGGTATAACTCTGGATTGGGGATGGGCAGGGAGGGGGAAGGCTGGGATTACTCCCACCCACTGCCCAGCCACCCTTACCCTGCTGCTCTGAGCTGACTGCTACTGGCTCCCCAACCCCACCTGAGCTCCAGACACTGTAGATTACAGCAAGGCCCTAGCCCACGTGATCCCTGTAGGGCCCATGAACAACGGCTACTTGGCCTATGGTGTTGAGCTGATACTATAGGTGCAAAAATGTCTGTCATTTAATACCATTTCAAGGGAAATCTTAAGGCCCTAAGCATGGTTGTGTGCTATGGCTCAGCTAGTCAGCTGGCAGGGCCTGGAGGGCTGCTGGGAGGGGAAGGGCCTCCCCTGCCCCCAGCAGCCTTTGCCCCCATCCCCAGGCTGGAGAAGCTACGCCACCAGCTCATGCCCATGTACAACTTCGACCCCACGGAGGAACAAGATGAGTTGGAGCAGGAGCTGCTGGAGCATGGGCGGGACGCCGCCTCCATGCAGGCTGCCACCTCTGTGCAGGCCATGCAGGGCAAGGTGGGCACTGACCAGGCTCCCCACCCCGCCTGCAGCATCCTCCGTCCTCCACCCTCACCCTCCCTCCTTTCTCATGCAACTTTTCAGCACCTGCCCTGTGGTCACGTGGCAGGTATTGGGTACATGACTTTTGCCAGATTTGTTCAGAAAGTGGTCAGGTTGCTCGAGGACCACCCACAGACTCCCAGTGCAAGGCCAGGCTGGGCAGTCCTGGGATCCAGCCTGGCTCTGCCCCGTAGCCTGGTGATCTTGGGAGACCCACTGGCATCTCTGAGCCTCAGTGTTCTCACCCACAAATGAAAATCCTAGTTCATGCTCCGTGTGCCCCCACGTACTGGTTAGGAAAGTCGAAAAGGACTAATGGGGGAGATTGTTGGTGACTGGGACCCTGGGTTCCTCTGCTTCCTGAGGGTCTGTGGTGCTGAGTGGGTTGTGGATGGGGTCAGACTCTCAGGCAGCAGTACCTCTGAATAGGCTGGGGGACTACCAGTGGCTGACAGACCCAGGCTGGGAAGATCCCAGCCAAACTTGCCTCCTATGTCCAAAGGGATGGGACCTGTGTGGTCATCCTGCTGTAGCCACTGGGCTGCCTGACCACTTGCCACTATTCCCCCAAATTCCCAAGGGCCAAAGCACCATGAGCAGGCCTGGGCTGGCCCTGACTCATCCAGCGTCTTTGCATCTTCTTGGGGTCAGAAAGAATCCAGGCTGGGAGTCTGAAGACCCTTTCGTTTTGCCACCAGTTCTGCGTGACCTGGGTCAGGATATATTGCCCTCTTGGGATGTTCAGGAACTCGCACAGAGAACCTTGGTCCACTCAGCCCCTGGACTGCTGGCCACTTGACACTTGTCTCCTCTGGTCCTCCCTTGTGCTGCCCCTGTGCTAGGGCCTGGGGGTGCAGAGTCCAGCCCTCTGACTCCCCTGCTGGGAAAAGATGATGCATGCAAAATTAAATCAACACAGTAAGTGCCACCAAGTTGACAGGGCAAGCTGGGGATGGCTTTCGTGGAGAGGAGTCATCTGAGCCAAGTCGTATTTCTAGGCTGAGCTTGGAGGGAGTGCATTCCAGGCAGAAGCCATTGCTGGTGCCAAGTATAAGCAGGCAACAGGAAGTGAGGGTGGAGGTGACCGGGCCAGCGAGTGCATGGCCTTGGTCATGGTCTCTGATTCCCTTGCCTGTCTTCCTGCAGACTACTCTGCCCTCCCAGGGCCCACTGCAGAGGCCCAGCCGGCTGGTGTTTACTGACGTGGCCAACGCCATCCATGCGTGAGTGGCCTGGGACAAGCCTGGACTTCTGATAGAGACCTGCCATGGTGCCCACAGAGCTCCCCACTCCCTGATTATCAAGACCTACTCTGAGGACCTGCCCTGCGAAGACATGAGAGGGCCAAGCCAGACCCCAGCAGTTCTGCAGACCCACCTGCTGACTCTAGGCTCTAAGAGAGGGCCCTGACCAGGCTGGACATCTGACCACTGACTTCTGACCTGAGGTCCCTGGCATGGAGGCCATCCCTCATGTTGAGAAGGTGAAGAGCTACTGCCAGCTTCCTTATGCCTTGTCCAGATCCCTCACATCAGGCTGTGCCCCTCTAATGTGGAGGAAATGGGGAAAGATACAGAGTGGGAGGGACTGGGGGAGGAGAGGGGAGGTTTCCCCTCTATCAGGGAGACACCTGTTTTTTGGAATCTGGAGCCTCTTCTGAGGTGGGGACAGGAAACCACCCAAGTTATAGGGACAGGGTAGGGCAACACCTGTTATGGGCCCTGAGACGCCCAGAGATGGAGCTGAAACTGCCCAGTATGCAAGGATGCCAGGAGAAGGGCAATTCACACCCAGGGTCGATCCATACTACAAAGGGTCCAGGAGATCTCCCAGCCACCCATCCCTGGCAGCCAGATGTTACTGGGCCCAAGCTAGGATGGGAGCTGACAGGGAAGGAAGTAGGGGAATGGAAGTGGAAGCGAGGCCTCATGCATATGCATGAGTGTTCCCATGGGCAGACATGTGCCTGTCCCAGACTGGGGGCAAGATGGAGATTGTCCACACTGGCCCCCACCCTCTAAGTTGACCTCCCCACCATGGTATGTAGCAGAGCATCAGGGTAGGCTACCTTGTCTGCCTTCAGTCTTCAGGAACTGCCAGGAAGACGGAAGCACGGCAGGGTTCCTCTCTCCACTGCATTGCTTCACCGGGCACAACTGCTGCTGAAAACGGCTCCCTGTCTTGGGCTCTGCTGGGGATCTGGGGTTGGGAGAGGCTGTTGGTCTGAGGGCAGTAATCACAGGCTGCAGGCTTGGGGGGCAGTTATGACTGCCTGAAAGTGGATGAGGGATTGCCCCTCAGAAAAAGACCTAAAAAACCTAGTCTACGTGTGAATTCCCCACCTCCATCCCATCTATGGGAAGGGCCGTTCAGTGTTTATAGAGCGGGGAAATGGGTCCCTGCACTTGGCTTCTCCATAAGCCTTGGAGGGTCAGGGCTGCTGCCAGGGGTCCTGACAAAGCATTGGGCAGAGACAGACCCCAAGAGCGGGGCTTTTTTTCTATGCTGGGCATACGTATGCACACAGGCATGCACAGAAGCATGTTCCATGCCCAGCCTTGCCACTGTCACTGGCCGCTGCTGGTCAGAGGGGATGCAGGGGAGGTGTATGCAGACTTTCCATTGGGCAAATGCCCCATGTCAGAAGGTATGGGCCTAGGAAGCCCCCACGGGGAAGGTTCTGGATTTATTGCCTCCTCTAAATGCTATAAATACGTTAGCACTTGAGCCGACTGGAGGCTGCCAGGAATTCAGGATGCATACAGCTGTAATTGAACCCAGAGCAGCTCCATGTGAGAACATTAAAGATGTAATGAAGATATTTACATGGAGAGAGTGTAAGCCTGTGACACTTGGGGTGTGGAACCCCAGGAGGGGCAGGATGGGTGAGGGGCTGTGGGGGCCTGGGGATAGTTGCTTGGATCACAGCTAGGAAGTGGCAGCCCAGTTGGTTTCTCTTGAGCTGTCTGAGGAAATGCCCCTGGCCCTGGGTTTGAGGTTGCCCTAGGGCTTCGTGTCTCAACTGCGGATTGGGGTCTCAAGGCCTGCCACCCCCTAGGGTGGAGAGGTCAAGTGGACAGGACCTTGTGGGACTGGGGAAGGAAGGGGCCTTGAGCCTGAAGGGCCTGGGGAAGGTATGAGGCCTCAGGACCCACTGGAGCTGGGTCTGAAACACAAAAGGAGGCAAAATAGTGTGGCTTTTTCTGGAGCACAAGGGTGCAGAGGAAGGGTTGGGGGTGGGAAGCCATTAGGGTCATCTGTGTGGAACCCACCTGCAGGGTTCAGAAGGGTTTGGGGGAGAATGACACTAGGGTGACCAGCCATCCTGGTTTTCCCAGGACTGTCCCAGTTTTAGCCCTGAAAGTTCCACAAACCAGGACTCTAAAGTAACATCCAGACCCTCCCCAGAGAGATGAGCCTTCAGGCCAATGTCATGGAAATAAGGGGTGGAAGAGCCCCCAAGTTCCACGATGGGAGGGCTGAACTAGAGGAAGGAGCTAGGGGACAGGGCCTTAGATGAGGGGAGGGCCACTCACCCACAGGCCAACCACACTGGGGTCATGGCTCACCCTGTCAGTGATGGCCTTGGCCTTGGGAAGGAGTCTCATTCCCTCAGCAGATTGGCAGGATTCCGGAGGGGCATGGAGTGAGTGGAGGGGTGGTGGTGGGCTGTGTCCTCCCACTCTTTTGGATGGCACTTCAGCCCAGGGATGTGGGAGCAGCAGAAGACCCAGCGTCTGGAGGATCCTGAAGAAACTGGGCCTGTGAGACTCCCAGGGACCAGGACCTGGACAGTGGCTCATCCGCTCCTGCTGCCTGCCCCATGACCCTCTCTTTCAGGGCAGGCTTGGCTAGATAAGGTGCACCGGGCACTGTCTCTGTGGGTGCCACGGCCCCCGTCCGCACCTCCTGTGCCCTCACAGGCACTGTCTCCCCTCCCACCCACCTTCTGCTCTCTAGGTCTTATTCCCAGTCCTGCAGGAAAGCCAAGTTCCCAGCAAGCCCCCGGGTCTTCCAGAGTGTGGGATCAATAAATATTGGGGTGAAAATTTCTGGTTGACATGTCCTCCTTGAGGCCTTGAGCCTGGTTCACGTACCACCCTCAGCCAGGCAGCGGAATGAGATGGAGTCCTCTGCCTGCCTCACTGCTCCTGAAATTGACTGTTAAACAGGGCCCTTTGAGAAATGCCCCCTGCCCCGCAATACACACACACACACGCTCTCTCTCTCTCTCTCTCTCTCTCTCTCTCTTCCGTAAGTAAAACCCTTCCTCCGGAAGAGCATCCAGGGCTTGGGCTCAGAAGCTGCTGCAGTTTTTGGTAGGTGGTATCTGGATGGACGCGGCTCAGTGCCTTCAGAGGCCATCTTCTTGTTTAATAAAGTGAAATGTCACCCTCGAGCCAAAGTGAATGAAATAATCCCATTGCCTGGCTGCAGGCAGACACTGGGGACGCCTACAGAGTGTAAAGGAAAGTTCTTGTTGGGGAGGGCCCAGAAACTCCATTAGAGCAGCCTGACCTTGCTGTGGATTCCTTCCAGAAACATTGCTAAGCGTCTATCATGAGCCCGGCACCACGGTCCTGTCAGTGAACCAACCTAGACTCTGCATTTCCATTCTAGATGGAGGAGACAGATGTCAAATAGGAAAAAAGGTGTGTGTGTGTGTGTGTGTGTGTACACACATATACACATTTTATAGGTCTATGTATCTTTACAGCTGTAGGAAAAAGAAGGCGGGGTGCAGGCCGGGTGTGCCTGGGAATTTTATAAGCTGGGGGCAGATACCCCCACCCCATCCTGCCCAGCTGCACCCCTCAGCAGGCCTCAGTGTGGAGAGCCATGGCCAATGATATGTAGGGGAACCCCCAGGAGACACTGTTTTGACGTTCCCATCCACCTTGTCCTCTGAGGGCTCAAGATGGGGCCAACAGCAGGTGAGAACATCTGGTCACCCAGAAGATACTCTGAAAGGCCAGAGTTGCTGAGAGATGAACAAGAAGTGTGTGGACATTAGCTGCAGGGAAGGGAGGAAGGGAGGGGAGAGCATGGAGACCCCTTAGGCGGGGTGAGATCAGGATGCCATCCCACCTGGGCCTGGGTCTGTCCATGGCACCTTCTCTCACCTCCCCCCAGCCCTCTAAGCTTCTTGACAGCGGTCCCTGCCCCTCCTCACCCTGGGTTCTATGTACCTGCAAGTGGAAGATCATGGCAGGTGTCAGTGCTCCCCAGGGACAACGCCCTGTCCCTCTCCCCCCACCCAAGGGAGCTAGGGGAAGGCAGCAGACATACAGGGAGGAACAAGAAGTAGGTGTCACCTCCCCCACCCCAGAGAAAAATCTAGGGGTAGAGCCTTCAGCCCAGGAGAGAGTCTGTTGGGCCAAGCAGAGAGGGAGGCAGAGCTGAGACCTATCTGGGAAGGGGGTTTCCTTTTCCCAGCCCCTGGCCTGGGGAAAGCAGTCTGTGTCGAAGAGACCTTCTGCTGGGTGGAGGAGGAGGACCTGCTTCTCAGGTCTTCTCTCAGCTTTGAAGGAGTCCCCTGTCTCAGGGTTCTGCTGGGAAGGTGACCGTCTGGAAGCCTGGGGCCAGGGTTTCTGTTTCTGTCTGGAGATGTTACCTTGAACGCAAATCTGCAGACAGGGGAGGGAGGTTGAGACAGCCTTTACTCTGAAGCCAGGGGGCCCCCTTCCCTGGCCTCACCCAGGGGATACCAAGGCCTTCCTTGTCAAGCCAGGTCAGCTCTAATCAGTTAGTCACAGCCTGAGCCAGATTTTCACATTTGGGGCAAAATCTTGGGTAGTCCGTCATACCATTTAACTTGAAAGCAAAGTGAAAAATCACACAGGGACCTCCCTGGTGACTCCCCCATGCCGAGTCCATAGGAGTAATTAAGCACTTTTTGTATGTTCAATCGTGTGTATGGAGGTGAGTGGGGACTTGCTGAGAGCCAAGTCTGCTGGGTCAGAGAAAGGCTGCTTAGTGAGTTGTTCCCAATCTCCCAGAGTTCCAGTCCAGGAGGCCTGCCTGGAGGAGGCAGAGGAGCAAGCACCAGCTGCCTTCACTTTCTGCCTGACTCTCTAGGACTTGGGTTGCGGGCCAGGATGTGGCAGCCTCTGCTGCCCATTCTGTGGGTGTGGCCGTGGCTGTGACAGATGTGATGCAGGCTGTCTAGCAGTGGAACAACAGAACCCAGTGAGAAACATTCTCTACCTGTGATGTTTCCCAAGAAACCCAGTGGAGTACTGTTCTCTCTCCCAGCAGACACAGCTGCTGCTGTGTCCAGGAGGTGCCACACTCCCGGCTGATCCTCCGGTGGCAGCCAACACCAGGTGCCCTTCTCTGGGTTCAGCTGGTGGCCCAGCAGAGCTGCCCCTCATTCCCAGCCTGAGGGACCCAATAACATAAAAGCCAGTCCCACCAAGGGGTGTTAAGAGGGTAGGTCACCAGTTAGAAGCCACCAGGCCTGGGCTGATGGGCAGTCCCAGTGGACCAGACCTGTAGGAGCTGCCCAGCTCCATTCACTGATGAGCAACTGGGTGGTCCAGGGGGCTGAATGAAGTGTCCACGATTGCCCTGCTGTGCGGGGCTTCGGAGCCCCGTGCTGTGTGCCCCTCCCACAATACCAAGGGAGAAGATGCGGCTGGTAGCCACTTGGCCCCTTACCACAGTTTCTGGTACCAACCTCAGTCCCGTCCTGCCTGAGGGCTTTGGGGGCTGCAGAAGAAGATGGTCCTATGGTTCCAGGCTGGGTGAGCAGGCAGAGTGATGGGGAGGGGAGCTGGGGTGGAGGCTGGAGAAAGAGCAGGCCCTGGGCCATAGAGGGAGTAAGAAATGGGATAACGGGTTGTTCCTCAGGAGTCCCAAGGTTCAGGCCCCAGTCCTGGATTTGGCATGAACTGACCAAACCAGGAGGGAGGATCTCTTCCCGCCCCTGGCCCTCTGTTGACTCATTTGTAAAGGGGGCAAAGCAATCCTGCCCTTCTTTCTGCCCAGGCTCGGGAGGCGGGAGGCAGGAACTGCTGGGATAGGGTTTGGAAAGGGAAGACCCAGGTGGAGCTGGGAAGGGGCCAGGGGCTGTCATCTGTGCCCACCTTCAGCCTGGCCAAGCACAAACAAGGCTCAGAGTCACCAGGTGCTTCCCCTTCACTGGGGACCGTGGAGAGACAACCTGGGACAAAGACTGCGGTTCAGAGCTTCTCCAGCCATGACAAACGTAACTGCTTCCCAGGCCCGGAAGTCTCCCAGGTCTAAAGTAGAGGACAAGGGTCGTCTCTCAGGATGGGTCCTTGGAGGGGGATTTGGATGAGGTCTCCTTGGGGGCTTTACATCTTTGATTTTGGAGGGGGCAGGATGGTGGGTATGAGAAGGAGGCCCACCTGATGGGCTCCCAGGCATCACCTCTGCCTGTCTGTCCCAGTGACAGAAGAAGACACAGTTCAGCCAGGGAGTGGAGCTTGGGTAAAGCCTGGAGTCCAGCTGGAAGGGCTGGCAGGGCAGGGGCCTGGTGTGCCCTCCTGCCAGGGGCATGCTCTTGCTGGAGACCAAGGCATGCGGGGGTCTGTCCCCTGTGCCAGACCATCGGCAGGGAAGGCACAGAGAACACACAAAGCCCCTGGCCTCAGGCTACCTTCATGAGGACTTTCCCTGGTGCGTCCCTCACCTGGTGGCTCTCGCTGATCCCTTGGGGCTCCTCAGCCTTGGCCCCTTCATCTTCAGCTTCTCTTTGAATTTTGTCCTGGCCAATGTTCTCTCTTTACTCCAAAAGAAGGCAAGTGCCTGGGCTGGTCCAAGCCCTGTCTGAGTCCCTAGTCCCCACTTGGACTTCAGCCCATAACTGTTTTGAGCCTGGTACCCTGAGAGGGTCTGTCCACGGGGATCTCTACTCCCACCCCACTGCCCAGTACCTGCTGCCTGCTGTATACTCCCTTCCAGCATCTCATTTAGTCCCTGTGACAAACACTAGCCCCCTCTTACAGAGAAAGCACAGGGGGTTTCAGAGAATCAGTGAGACTGGCCCAAGGTCATGCAACCGTGAGGCAGGGATGGCAGGTCACAGAGCAGAGCTCGGGGAGAGCCTGAGCACAGGGTTGACTGGCTCCCTGCACATAGCTGGCACCCAAGAATGTCACCAGTTTTACAATCCTCCAGGCCATTTTCTAAGTGGTCTTGCTTATAGAGACCCCTGTCCAAAAGATAGGACCCCTAACCTTGGTCCAGGTGGGGAAGACAAGGCACTAGGCAAATGGGACTCCCCAAACCTGGGCTCCTCAAAGAGCAGCAGAGCCCCTCACCCCAGGTAAGCCTCATCCTGACCACCTCTTGGCTGATCCCAGGACCCTACAGCTCTTTCCTGGTTTCCTGCTCCCTTGAGGTTTTCTTCCTGGCTATGGTTTCCCACAGCACCTTTCTGGATGCTAGCAGGGGGGGGCGCTGGTTTGAGAGTTCAGTCCAATTCTGTCTACCTCGCCCAGGTTCCCCCCAGGACTTCTCCTGTATGCTGGACTGAGAGCCCTGTAAGATGGTTTTGCACCTAGGCCCCTGTACCCCCAGCCAGGAGTGGTGCCAGGCATGTAGAGCAATTCCATACATACATTGCCAGGGGCTCCAGTCGGCAACTCTGGAGAGTTTTCAGAGGGGTCTTGGTAGTGGGCCTTGGGCTACCTCGAGGGCCAGAATTGGTCCTAATAAGTTACCCTTGATTGGCACCATCTCACTTTACTCTCGGTAGCCCCTGGGAGGGTATACGGTCATCCCTATTGCAGAGGAAGAGACCCAGAGCCCAGAGACCGGGGAACCAGGGGCCTGGCCCTCCTCCCACACCTTCCTAGAAAGGAGCCTCAGATAAGATAAGCCTCAGAGACTGGGGGTGCAGGGGCCTGACAGGGCACCCAGCAGGCACTATCCACTTTGCTCCCCAATCTCCCCTCCAGCCTCCCATGCCAACCTGTTTTGCCACCTGCTTGCAGTTCCAGGCACTGCCACCCTCAGGCAGGTCACCTGTCTGGTGGCCCAGGGGTTCTGTGGTCCCACCCTCAGATCTCTTCCCTGCACTGAGCCTCTCCCATATGTGGCATGGAGAGCAGCCCCTGGACTGCAGGCCCTCATGTGGGGATCACCTGGCAGGGCCAGGACTAGGCGAGGTGAATCAGAGGCCTAGGCCTCAAAATGTAAGGCGCCACTCACTCTCAGTTGCTGACACTGCACTTTCACCAACATAAATGTATGTGCCTCCTTAAATTTCGTGCCCTGCATACCTCACTTACCCGAATCTTGGGCCCCTAGCTGGGGCCCAGCAGGCTGTTATTAAACCCCTACCCTCCTCCTGCACCCTGCTAGCAGGCTGGAGGACCCAGAGGTCCAAGCAAGGAGAGTGGGCCAAACTCTGCCCCAGCTGAAGCTCCCGGGAAACTCTTTACCCAGAAGAGCCTGAGAACACCAGATTATGAGAGATTTAAGGGATTTCTCAGCGGCTCGATAATGGGTGAATAGAAGTGACACTCTGAAACTCCGGGTGAAGGAAGCAGGAAGATTCCTGCTATAAATCCCTGCAGATGAGTCAAGCCCAGAGTCTGCGTGTATGTGTGTGGACCACCTGGGGCACTAACAGAATGAGAGTCCATTTAACTCCCCAGCAACCCAGAGACTAGGCACCCCTTGTGCTCCCACATTACAGATGGGGAAACTGAGGCACAGGGCAGTAGGGTTGCTCAGCATAAGGCAGGGCCTAAATTTGATCCCAGGTGGGTGAACCTGAGTTCACACCCCCGAAGAAGGAAAGAATATTCTCTGAAAACAGAGCTGACCCCTCCTGACACCACTCATTCATTCTCTTCACACATTCCCAGCTCTTCCACAGCAGGCCCTCTGCTGGACTCTGGTGCTGAGGGGCACCCAGCCAGGGCTGGCCTTGGAAGAGACCCACCAGCAGGAGAGCCAGGATGGCAGCACTGACGGCAGGAAGTGACCAGAGAGGCAGCTGAGGACAGGGGACTCTGCAGAGAAGCGCCTGGTAGGGGGCAAGCTTTTCATCTGCTGGGCTTTGTGCTGAGTTTGATAAAAGGTGGCAGTGGACTTTTCAGGCTGGGCAGGGGGCAAGGGGTAAAGGATGTGAATTTCCTCACAACCAGGACACTAAGACGGTGACCTCACTGGGTGAGCCCTGCCGGCATGGAGCGTCCACGTGGTGCTGGGCCAGCACGACCTGCGACCTGCGACACTCATCCTGCCCGCTCTGCTGAGGCTCCTTATCTCCGACGATGGTGCTGGGCGGGGAGTGGATCTGTTGGACGCTACTCTGGAAGAACCACCGGGACAACGGGTGCCGCGGAATGACTCCCACAGAGAGAACGCACCCGCCTCCACATCCTCTAAAGGGGACCAGGAGGCCCGTTCCCACCGCCCAAATGGTGACCATCCCAAATCTGGGTGGGTGCGGTGGGCGCAAGTTCCCTTCGTGGAGGCAAGGGCACACCGTTTGGAGCTATTCTGAGTGTGAACACCAGGTGGCGGTGCAGGCCCAAATTATTAGGTGGGAGGGAAGTGGGAGACTTGCCTGAAATTTGGTCTTGAGGGTTTTCTTAGGCGCCTGGGGTCTGGGAGGCTGCTGCATTAGAGCTGTTTGCTTCCTCCCTGCCAGAAGCAGGTCTGGACTGGGGTTGGGTCAGGGACACTACTGTGTCCTGAGCCTGCTGCATAGTGGGTGCTCAGGGCTATTTGTCAAATGGAGGATTGAATAAATGGTTCTTGCCTCATGGGAATTAAATGAGTTAATATATTAAAAGTACACAGAGAACCATCAATGAAAGTGTGCAGTTATTTGTACTTTTATTATGGAGGGTGGTTCTTCTCATCAAGGCCCACCTGTCTGGGCTCAGGGCATCTAAACTGCAGGCCCTGTCCCTGGATTTGGATAGTCTCTACCTGCAGGAGATAAAAACTGGACCCCAAGCCCTCACCCCTCGATGCAGCAACCCTGTGGGCAGTTAGGGGACAGAAGGGGATTGCCATAAGCACAGAGGTCAGCACCTTGGGCCTCACCACGCAGCTTCCATAGCAGTGGGAGAGCCACCTGCTGTTGTCCCGCAAATGCTGTCAGGGCTGGGCCACTGGCAGGGTTAGCTAGCCAGAGGTTAGGAAGGCTTGAGGTTGGGGGCTTGCCCCTCAGTTGTCAAGGCCCAGCTTCTCAGACTGTTCTGATCACTCCCTCCCAGGGGCTTCTCACTGTATACCTTTGCCTGAAATTTGGTCTTGAGACCTCCGCTGTATGAATGGGACCTCCTGTCCCATTCTTCCTTCAAATCCTGGCTCCCTTCCCTGCCCACCCAAGGCATTGCACAGAAAGCCGCCCTCAGACACCAATCTCTCTGCCCCAACTCCTCCCCACAGAGCTCTCATGGGTTCCATCAGCCACCCCACCTGAAGCAGAGTCTCAGTAAGGTTGAGTGACTTGCCATAGGTCACACAGGAGTTGCATCCAGCTCTATTGAAGTCCTACAGCAGGCTTGAACAGGCCTGGGTTATCTCTGCATCCCTCGCAGTGAGTTCCTGAGTGTGTCACCAAGGGCCCCTCCTTTTGGCTCCTGCATCCCCCAGTGTGAGCAAGCGAGATGGGGACATTTGCCACCTCCAGCGACCTGGCTGTGACTGGGAGGGCAGGAGCTGTACCATCTCTTCCCCATGTATCATCTCCAGCAAGTCAGACAGCAGGAAAAAAGCCACTCCTGCACCAGGACTCCTGGTGATCCAGTGCAGCAGGCAGCTGGACTCCAGGGAGGAGCTGCGACTGGCCCCCCACCTCTTTTGGCTTCCAGAGGAGGCATGCCTCACGGCAAGTCAGCTCTGCCTTCTATAATACCCTGGGTCCTGGTGCCAGGTGTCCTAGACACACTTGTCCAAGGGCCGTAGGGCAGCTGCAGTCTCCTGATTACCCCTGGCTATATGAATGAGCTTATCTGAATCCCCACTCAGCCACCATGCAACTCCAGGCAAGTCCTTGAACCTCTTGCCTCAGTTTCTTCATCTGTAAAGTGGGGCAGGTCCTCCTCATGATAGAATTAAGAGTTCAATGCCAGTGAGTAACAAGATTTGGAAAACAATTAAAAAGGAAAAAAAAGGGATAAAAAAGAGTTCCAGCCCTGGGTTTGAGACCAGCCTGGGCAAACCGTTTTTCCCGCAACTATTACAAAAAAAAAAAAAAAAAAATTTAATTAGCCAGGATTGGTGGCATGTGCCTGTAGTCCCAGCTATTAAGGAGGCTGAGGTGGGAGGATTGCTTGAGGACAGGAGGTCAAGGCCAGCCTGGATCACATTCTTCACTTAAAAGATCCTGTCTCTAAAAATAAAAAAAATAAAATAGTTCATAGTTCATATTTTAGAGAGTCTAGAATAGTGCCTGACACATAGGAACACTAGGTAAGTATTTGCTAAGTAAATAACACACTAAAGGTCTGAAGGGTGGCCCACAGGGGGCAGAGCTTTTGCAGGGGTGAGGCCTCTGAGCCACATATGGCTCAGCCCTCTGGCAGCCCTGAGGTCCACAGTTCCAGGTTATACTTCCTGGCTCCATGCTCTGGAAGGTCTAATCTTTGGAGAAGACCGAGTGCTAAAGTTGTCTCTACCTAGCAGTGCATGTGCCCTCACCAAGTCCCCCACTGACAGGTGGGGGCAGGGTCATGGGGCAGTCCCCTGCTCTACACCTGGCTTGACCTGGAGCCTCCTGAAGACACAGCCCAGACTCGGAACCAGCCTGAGAGAGGCGAGTGGGGGCAGCTGGGGCAGGTGAGGAGGACGAGGAAGGGCCTGAGCTCTGGGGCCGGAGAACCCTCTGACCTTGGCCTAAGCAGCAGCCTTGGGCTACAAGGTCATGGAGTATTTCCTACTGGGAAGGACGAGGTGAGCCCTCTGGCTCCTGAAAATTCCTGAAAACTGGTGGGTGGCTGAGGCTACTTGGCCGCTTCCCCAATCACTCCTAATACAAGAGCCACAGAAGGGCTCAAGGCTTAGGAGGCCTGGGGGTCCACAGGCTGCAGGGGAGAGGCTGGCCTCTTTCCCCAACCAGTTCTCTGTCTGGCTCAGCAATACCCACTGCCTTCCCAGTCCCCAGGCCACAAATCAGGGTCTTCCCCCAGCCCCTAGTCCCCAAGGCTAGTTCCTGTCCTCCCCACAAGACTCATATGCACACATGAGTACCACCTGGCCAGCTTTTCCTGGGCCTCCCAGCTACCCCTACTGAGCTCCCAGCCATACCCTATTTGCCACTGCCCCTCTGTCCTCCGCTCCAGCCTGCAAGGCTTCTTCTAACTCTGGAATGCCCCAGTCTGGCCTCCAAGGTCCTCAACCTGCATCCTCCCATCACGTGCAGACCATCTGTTCAGACAGCAGCCAGTCTCCTGCCTCTGCACTCTCCACCCATGCCTATGCTGGGGTTACTTCCCGCCACGCCCCTGACTGCGCCTTGCCCCTGGTGGGCAGCAGCTGCCCTCCCTGCCATCTTTCCAGCTCTCTGGCAATTACCCAGGTGATTAATTTGGCAATTAATTTGGTAATTAATCATGCTTCCACTGCTCCGGATGCTCCCCTTCCACCAGCCAGGCCTGGAATAGAGATCTACTTGGCTTGACTTTCCCTGGTAAGGGGGGTTGAGACCTGGAGGCCAGAGAGGCCAGTCCACTCTGAGTGCCATAGCCTGGCGGCCCTGCTCCTAGGGGCTGCTTGCAAGGAGCTCAGGATTTAGCTGAGATAGAGACCCAGGTCCTGCCTCTGGGGAGGCCCCAAGGGTGCCCCAGGATGCAACTTAGCATTGTTTCTCAGCCTGTCTCTAGCTGCAGGAACTCACTACCCGCCCCAGGCCCAACTCAGCCTTTGCTCAGCCTCCTGGAGACTCTTCCTCCAGGCTCCTGGGGGAGCTGGGCACTGGTAGAGAACCATAGTCTGCTCCTAAGTGAGCTTACAGCCTCCTGAGGCCTCGGAACAGGCCAAGTCCTTCCATCTGGCGAGAGGGACTGGGCAGCCTCCTGACAGGCACCATTGCAGGTGGGCTTTATCAACAGCAGGATTTAGTGGCAGAGGAACAACTGAGTCCTGGTGCCCAGTGGGGTTTGGAGCTAGGTCCCACTCAGATGTCCCTGGCCTTGTGGTGGGCTCCAATGGGGCTAGCCACCAGATGTGTAGCCCTACAGGTACGACCACCAGGTGCACTGCCAGGACAGGGTCCCTGTGGAGCCAGCTCTATGGCATTGATTGAAATGCCCCCCTGCCAAGTAGGAGTTTTAAAGAAATGTATAATGATCCCTAATGGGCACCCTCATTAGTTGCCAATTAAACACTTAAGCATTTCTTACAAGTTTAACACATTAATAAGGCAGCTCATTACATGGTAACGAGATTTATTACTCATATTTATTATATTGTTTCACCACTACTGACAGCAGAGTTGTTTTTTAAAAACATGGCTTCTTACTGATTACACACAGTCCCCTTCCTACCCTGCTTCAACCAACAGCTGTTCCTACCAGCGCCCTGAGCCTTGGTCTCTGGTGAGCCAGGAGCCAGTATCCTGGGTCCTCCCTGCTTCTTTTGGTCCAGCCTCCCAGAGGTCAGTCAAGCAGGACACTTTCTTCCCAAAAGTCTGGATGGGCCAGAGCTGGGCTGTGCAACACAGCACAACCCCAGAGGCTTCAGGGCCAAGAGCCCTGGGGAAGCTCTGTGCATCTAGCCAAACTCTGCATTCCAGGAGCACCGGGGTGGGGTGGGGTGGGGGATGTGCTTCCTGCTTTCCGAACCCTGGTAGAGCCTAGTCTCAGGGCAGGCACCACACTGGGGCCTGACACTGAGGGCAGGAGCACAGCAGCTAGGGGAGGACAAGGAGGTCCTTTGAGGCTGTCCCCTCAAAGCCGACAGGAGGAGGGTTGGCGGGAACTGTCCTGAGACCAGGAAGCTAGGAAAGGTTAGGGAGTCCATAGGATGGGTGGCCAACAGAAGCAGACCCTCAAAAGCAGTGGTGGGGGCTGGGTGTGGCGGCTCACACCTGTAATCCCAGCACTTTGGGAGGCCAAAGCAGGAGGATCACTTGAGGTCAGGAGTTTGAGACCAGCCTTGCCAACATGGTAAAACCCCATCCCTACTAAAAATACAAAAAAAAAAAAAAATTAGCTGGGCATGGTGACACATACCTGTGGTCCCAGCTATTCAAGAGGCTGAGGCATAAGTATCACTTGAACCCAAGAGGCGAAGGTTGCAGTAAGCTGAGATCATGCCACTACACTACAGCCCGTGCAAAATCAGAGCAAGATTCTGTCTCGAAAAAAAAAAAAAAAAAAAAAAGCAGTAGTGGGGATCTGACCTCCTGACCTCCATCCAGAGGGTGATGGGGAGGCACAGAGTATTTTGAACAGGGAGAGATGTGACCAGATCTCTGGGTCAGAAAAATCAAGTGGAGGATGGACTGGAAAGGGCCAAGGGAATAAACACAACCTCCTTCTCCTGCCTGCTAAACTCCTGGAGACTCCATTGTCCAGATCCAACTGGACGCCAGAGGGCAAAGCCAGACAAATGCCACCTGTTCAGCTCAGCTTCCTGGGAGATGGGGGCGGAGAGGTCTTGGGGACACTGGCAGTGTTTGAGAACACTTACATTTCTTCCTTTTTAAAAAAACATGAGGTCACCATCCTGTACATATACTATACCTTGTCCTTATGGCCCTACCTGTGGCTCTGCCTTCCCTTCACTGATTTCGGTAATTGCAGAGTATATATGGTGAGGAAGCTCCCTATTCACTCAGCCCGCCTTCCTTGGGTAGACTGTTTCCAATTGATTACTCTTAGAAACATCATTCAGTGAACACCTTGGGCATAATTTCACATGCGTGTCAGTTTGTAGGATAAATTCCTAGAAGGGAGCAATGCTGGGTCAAAGGATCTATGTATTTTTAATTTTGATAGATATTGCCAAATTGCTTTCATGAGGCTGCACAGATTACATTCCAATGAGCAACTCTAAGTTTCTGATTTTCCCCATGGTCACCAGCAAGTGCATCAATCCTTCATGGCTTTGCCAATTTAATTTCATTTCTCTTAAAGAAATGAGGGTAATCGTGGATTCAGTGGTTGAGTCTTTTGGATTTCCTTTTGTGTGAACTGTATGTTCATCTCGTTTGCCCCATTTTTGAATGGAATTCTTGGTCTTCTCCTTATCAATTTATAAAGACCCTTTATATATTATGAAATTTGCAATTTTTTCCTTAACTTGTTGCTTATCTTCAAACTTTGATTTGTTTTTTTCTGTGTAGAAATGTTTGGCTTTTATGGAGTCAGATGTATCCATGTTTTCTCCTATGGCTTTTGTGTGTTTTTTGCTATATTTAGAAAAGGCTAGACCAAATCAAACCTTTTTTTTTTTCTCTAGGGATTTTTTTCTTCATTCTTTAGTCCCCTTACCTTTGATCCAGCTGGAACTGGTTTTTGTTTTAAGGCGTGAGGTAGGGATCCAAGTGGATTCTGCCCCCAACCCCCAGATTGTCATCCAGTAATTTCAACACCATATTTTCTCAGAGGTTATGCTTGACTGAATTGTTGAGACTTTAGAAAGTGTATGTGGGGGAAATCGTGCATCCTGTCGCCTGGTGGGTGGAGAAGGGCAAACCCCGTTAGGATGCCAGCCCCAGTAGGACAAAGTGAGCTGGGTGGGATTTGCCTCCTGGGGGTTGAAGAAAGGGAAGTAAAGGCCCATGGAAGGAACTGCATTTGACTTTTCCCTTGGATTCCAGGAACAGTCAATTTTGGTACCCAGTTTTAACTGCCTGCCACATCACAATTCCATCAGTAGACTTTGACATAATCTTTTTTTTTTTTTTTTTTTTTTGACACAGGGTCTCACTCTATCACCCAGGTTGAGTGCAGTGGCACAATCTTGGCTCACTACTTGACCTCCCTGCTCAAGCCATCCTCCCACCTTAGCTTCCTGAGCAACTGGGGCTACAGGCATGCACTAGCATGCCTGGCTAATTTTTAAAATATTTATTTGTAGAGATGGGGTCTCATCGTGTTTCCCAGACTGGTCTCCAACCCATGGGCTTAAGCAACCCACCTGCCTTGGTCTCCCAAAGTGTCGGGATTACAGGTGTGAGCCACCGTGCCTGGCCCCTTGCAATAATCTTGAGCTTGAGGTGTAGAAAGGAACTATGTTACTTCCTGAGGGCCCTCTGCTGGGGGTTCCTAAGCAAGCTTCCCCTCTTCCTCCACCCCTGCCCCTGCTCTGGAACTGGGGGAGGTGTATTATGACACAAGTAGGTGACAGTGGGGTGTGGAGATCCTTGTGGGACTCTCCCCAGGTTCTGCAAAGAGAAGACCAGCAGCATTTGTAAGATGAGGACAGGGCAGGCAGGGCCCAGCTAGGCTGCACCTGCCTCCCAGCTCCACCTTCTCCCTGCCTCCCTCTCAGATCCCACTCTTCCTTCTCTTCCTGACATCAAGACCCATTGTGTGTGTCCCTGGATATCATTTGGGCCCTCTGTCCCCCTCAACATAGTGGAGGCCAGACAGGCATCCCTGATGCTAGATCAGCCTTGCTAGCATTCTGGAAGGCTCTGGTGGGCAAATGTCTGCTGGCACCTGGGGAAACTCTGAGCCAAGCTGAGTGAGGGCGAAGGTTTCAGGCCAGGATGCTGACCTGGAGCGAGGAGTGCACATCCTACCTCCCTGTGCCTCTGCTCCCTGAAGAGCATCCTTCCCTCCACCTTCTCCAGTTCCTTCTGGGAATTGGAATAGGTATTTTAGGTGCTTTGCCTCTTTCAGCCACCAGGTGGAAGCAGTGCAAGCCATAATCAGCCTCACTCTATCCCCTCTTTGGAGTTGTGGATTTAACCTCCAAAGAGACTCAGGTTATCTAGTGGCCGTGGACCCGCAGGAGCTGAGGAAAGATGGATCCATGGTCCCCACTCCCCGAGGCACAGGAACCCCTTCCATCTCAGAGGAATGAGGGGCCTGTGGCCCTGGCTCCCTTCCTAGCCCTACCCGTAGAAGGGGCTGGGGCAGTAGCTGGGCATCAGGAACAGACTGGGTACTACTAGGGTGGGCCTCAGGGTCTAGGCTGTCTGAGATGCCACACTGACCAGGCCCACTCATTCTCGGATGGCAACCAGAGAGGACCCTTCCTGGAGCCCAAGGAGGCAGGGAGTAGAGAGAGAGAGGAGAGGAGCCAGGACCTGGCTGAGGCTCCTCCACTCTCTCTGCCTGGTCACACCCCCCCCCCCAGGGCTCAGCACCAGGGTGACATTAAAGGCTCTGGCACTAGCCCCCATGGGCTGAGTTGAGCTGGGCCCCAGAGCTACCCCCTACCCCAGACACACCTGTGGAGCACACCCCCTCTCCTCCCCACAGAGGGCGGTGTCCAGGAGGGTTTGTGGATTCTCTCAACATACTGTGCCCTCCCCCGCCCCACCTTGTCCTCTTCCCTAACCCCTACATTGATCAGGCTGCACCAACCTCTTCATTCGCTAAAGCTCCAAACCCCTCTCATTCGTTGCCATCCTTGAGGGTAGAGGTGCCCTGACCTGCTAATATCTACATGCATCCCCTTTGGGCTCCAGCCACAGGGGCCAGCCCAGGCAGGGCTCAAGGAACCTACTTTCTGGGTGTGCAAGGTCCTTGGGTCCTGGCCATCTGAACCCCCTCTGAGAACCTAGATCCAATCCCATAGGCCTTTACATGGAGTCCCTCAGAGATGGGCAGCCCATTGCCCTGGCAACGGTCCTCTTGTTTCAGGTCCATGAGCAGGGCCTGCCTTATGCTGACCTGAATGACCCTGGGTACTCAGGTACTCATGGATAGGTGGGGAAAGCAGCTGGGATCTCAGCTCTTATGCAGGGCTTGGTGAGGTGCCTCCTCTTTGGGACTCCCCAGTGCTAAAGGGAGATAGAGGATAAACAGGTGAGTCAATAAACAAGGCATTTTCAGGCTCTGGAGGAAACAAACCAGGACTGCATGGAAATAAAAATGGAGGAGGCAGCTTCTGATGGCGATCAAGGAGGGAGGGCACCTTCAGCACTGGCTGAGACCTGAATGTCAAGAGTTGCTGGCCATGTAGGGATCTGAGACAAGAGCATTCTAGATGAGGGGGAAAAAATAGTAAAAGCAAACGTCCAGAAGCTTCTTGGGGAAACAGCAGGAAGCCGACATGGCAGGAGGGCAGCAGCATGGGGAAGGAAATGCCAGGGCAGAGGGGAGGGCCTGGCCTCACTGGGTGGAGAGGCCAGAAAGGACAGCAGGGCAGATGTGGGAATGAATGAACGAAGAAATGAAGAAGGCCTGGGACCGGGCCCTTCCAGCAGCCTAGCCCTAGCCCTGAGATCTTTCTTGGTCCACTTGACAACTAGGGAAAACCCAGCACTCCCTGCTCTGGCAGAGGCTTGGTCCACAGAGCAATTGAAGGCCTGGCAGAGTTCAACTTTCCAACCTGAGACAGGGCGGAGTCAGTCCACCTCTGCTGATACTCTCAGCCCCTGTGGCAAGGCACAGGCTACGGACAGTTGGGACAGCTGGGACCCAGCTGCCCAGGAAGATCCACTGCGAGAAGCCTCCTTGACTTCCTGGCCCAGCCCAGAGCCATCCCTCAGGCCCAAGGCTGCCTTGTCTGGCCCTGACCTCCACCCCGGACAGAAATCATTTATCTCCATCAGCGGCTCCTAGCAGCCAGGCCCTCAGCCAACAGGCCCTATCTCCATTCCATGAGGCTGACACCGGGCAGCCCTTCCTCCACTCTCAGTCTTATCAGCTGGACTCCCCAGGAGGAGGCCAAACTAGGCAGCCCCTGCACAGTGTGCAGCAGCCTAGAGGAGCGACCCCTTCCCTCCAAGCCCCCAGAAGACCCAGCTTCTAACACCTCAGGGTTCATCCACCCCAGACATCTGCAAGCCCAAGGCCAGGGGCCATGGGCCTCCATGAGAGGCCACTGTCCTGCCCTGGAGGGTGAGAATGGGGATGTCCTCACAATCGGCCTCTGAGAATGACAGCATGCCACACAGGCTGGTATGGGCCTATCTTCACTTGCCTCAGGTGAGAGGCTACAGGCACCAAGCTGAGTGTGGGAATCTGAGAGACCACCTGTGGCAGAGTGCGTGTGAGAACACGGCTGTGCAAGGGGCCAGGCTCCACCAGGGCAGGGACAGTCCCTGTTACCTCCATGAGCTGACATGCATGCTTGTCAGGGTGTGATCATTCCAGGCTTGTGGAGGATGGGCCGTGATTGGAGGAAAGCCCCGAGCTCAGGGAATCTGCCCTGTCCCTCCTGGCCCTGTCCAGGTCCGGAGGCCTGGGTCTGCTTAGACAGCTCACTGTGCAGCAGAGATGGGGTAGGGGTGGGAGGCCTTTCTCCTCACTCCCCAAGGGCACAGGGGTACTCTGAAGTGAGAGCTTCCTCCTCCCTCCACCCATCTCACTAGGGTAGCCACCCTTCTTCCTGGGCTTCTACCCACAGGCCCAGGACAGGCCCTTGAGCCCCTAATCCCTGCACTCCCATCAGCCGCCGCGCCGTTCTCCCCAACCTTATCTGTCTCCTGCAGCCATCGTTGACTCCCCTGTGTCCCGGGCTCCCCCTCCCTCCAGTCTCCCCGCAGGTCAGGTTGGTGTGTCCTCTCCCCCTCTCTTCCCCTCCCTCTTCCTCTCCTCCCTTCACCTTCCTCCTCTTTTCCCTCTCCTCCTCCCCACCCTCAGCCAGCCTACCCTCCTATCTCCCCCTTCTCCTTCTTTCCTTCCTCCCCCTGCTTCCCCTGCTTCTTTCCCTTTTCTGCCTTTCCTTCCTTCATCCTCTCCTCCCCCATCCTCCCTAGGGGAGAGGAAGGATTTGCAGGGTGGGCGGCAGCCACTGCACTCCCTCACCCAGGTCAGCCTAAGAGGGCCCTGCACAGAGACCTCTTTGGCTGCTTTCTCCTAAACGGGAATCTAATCGTGGTCAAGTGAGGAAGAAACAGCTAATGACACCCAACAAAGAGAGGCCCACGGGGCTGTTCTATGGTGGAGATGAGAGGGCATAGGAAGGGGCACGTTTACCCAGCGAATGTGGGCTGGGAGCCAAAGAGTTTGCATCCAGCCTGGCAGCCTGAATGAGCTCCCTGGGAGCTGGAGTCCTCAGAAGGAAGCTTTGTCTTCCAGGTCAGGGGAGGAAAAGGAACATCTTCCCTCACCCATGGCAAGGGTCACGCCTGACACCCCTATAACAAAAGACAGATTGACAGAAAAGCAGAACACATTGATTTAACCAAAGCTTTATGTGACTGGGGAGCCTGAGGAAAGGAAGAATCGAGGACCCAGGAGTGGAGTATTTTTATGTTAAGTCTGATGAGAGAAGTTGCGGAGAAACACTTAAAGAAAAAGGGGCATGACCTAATGCAGATAGGCTGGGAGAACTTGAGCAAGGCCCATTTGTTCAGGTTTTCTCCTGGCTCTCTGCATGATAGAGATCCCCCTGCCTCCTGCCCAGGGGCAGAACTCCTGTCTCAAGAGGATCTTTACAGAAGGGAGGAGGTCAAAAAGTGACCTTTCTAGGTTTTACGGTTTGCTTGGCCAGGAGAGGGATTCTAGTTCCTATGACCACTTTCGGGGAGAAAAAGGAGTGGAGAAAAGGGGGCCAGAGAAGATCAAAGTGACCTCCAAGATGCCATATTTTGGAATGTGTTTCTTTAGACCCAACAATACCATGCACTGAATACCACACACTGCATACCACGCAGCGCACCAGTGCCAGGGGCCACCATGCATCTTTCTTCCTTGGCCTCAGGGCTTCAATCCTCCCATCTGTACCAGGGTGTGGGGTGCAGACCCAGCCCAGCTGGTGACCTGACCAAGGTCCATTCCTGCCTCAGCTACTTTGTACCTGTGAGTGCCCCAGTGAGTCACTTAAACTCCCCAAGCCTTACTTTCCTCATCTGCACAATGGGGTCATGGGGCATGCCTGTGCCCCCAGGCATGTGAAGACTTCAGCAGTGGCCTGGCATACCAGACATTACCCATAAGAGTCAGGACCAGAGAACATCACTGTTGAAAGCAGCAGGATGAACCTAGGTTAGCAGTGAGCAGAAAGGACAATGACACCCCACCCCCCACAAAAAAGAGATGCAGCTTGGTTTTACCCCGACCTTGCAAACACAGCCAGGGGAACTGAAGAGGCTCCACCAGGCTGGGCATGACTTGAGCAGTGTACTCCCTGAGGAGCTCGTTCCTTGTGTTCAAGAGGAGGGAGACATGGGGGACGTGTGGGCAGGGGACAGGATGACTGGAAGGACTGTGATCAGGACCAACTTCAACCGTGGTGTGAAACCTCCAGTACAAAATAGCTGCTCAGCAAGGGCTCACTGTCCTCTGAGCTCTGCCTCCTCCAGGAGGTGCCCTCCCTATTCCCCCCACTTCTTCTCCAGTTCCTGGGATCAGTTCAGGGCAGGTGAGAGTCCAGGTGCTGCCTGGTGCAGGGTGTCAGAGGAGGGGAGATGATGTGTGTGGGAGACTTGCTCAGAGTGTCTGCCCCGGGGCTCTCCCGGGTGACTGACACCCCCACAGACACACAGACTGATGGATAGAGATAGACAGCCTCCTCTTCTCTGCCCAGGCCTGAAGCTGGCCAGCTCCTACCCCTCCAGCCCTGTCCTGAGGGTGCCTCAGCCCCTGGTGTGTCCAGGGATATCTCAGAGAGGTGTGGCTGGAGTGGTCTGTTGAGGTTTGATCATGGAGGCCTTGAATGCCAGGCCCAGGACATGGTAGTAACAGCTGTTGGCTGCAGCTGGAAGCAAGTCAGCCAGCATGGGTATGTGTGTGGGAGATGGTGATGTGTGTTTGTGTGTGTGTGCATGTGTGCACGCACAGCTGGCCACGTGGGATGTGGGGTGTGACTGTGCTAGTATGTTATACATGTGGAAACACAAGGGGTGCGTGTGTGTGTGTGTGTGTGTGTGTATGAGAGAGAGACAGAGAGAGAGAGAGAGAGAGAATGCGTGTGTGGGTGGGTGCATGCACGCGTCTTCTGCTGCCCTGGCCTCCCAGGGAAGCACACCCGCACTGCTGCACTCCCAAGTGCACGGGCAGGTGCCCGCTGAGGGTCTGAGCCATCCCAGCTGTCCACCTGCCCACCAGCTCACCCACCTCTGCCAATAGGCCATGCAGGCAATGAACACATCAAGTAATTAAACAGAAGATCAATTCAACTTAACTCGGAGGAAAGCAGCCCTGCCTAGTGGAGAGGAGAGACAGGGCTGCCTGCGGGAGGCTGAGGCTGAGCAGGGAGTGGGTGGGGAACTGGCAAGGAAAGATGGGAGGCGGTGGTTGCCAGAGCAGGATGTGCAATGCACTCTGCAGAGGGGAGCAGAAGCCGAAAGGAGAGGAAAGGAGCTGTGAGTACCAAGGCACTGATCAAGGGGGCAAGGAGGGGACTGGCTGGTAGCAGAGAGAATGGGAAAGATGTAAAGAAGAACCAAGGCCAGCAAGAGGACAAACTTGTGTCTCCTCAGCTTCCCCGGGGTTCTCTCCTAGTGGGTCAGGGGCCGGCGGTCAGAATGCAGGTCTATTATCCATCTTCCCAGGCGGTTCACAACCTCTTCTAGGGTCCTGCTGGCCCCAAGAACTTGCCCCTGTTGGCTCTGCAGGTGGTGCCTCAGGAGGCTCTTTGACCATGCCCCATCGTTCACTGGCAGAACTGGCCCCAGGTGTGAAGGCCCCATTACTGGAAGGTCATCCGTTCATTCAATGAATACACACTGAGAGCTACTGAGCACCAGCTCAGGGTCTGAGAGGGGCCGACTCCAGGGGAATCACACACTGGCCACCCTGGAGGGGGCAAAGCATTCCTGGGGAGAACATGCAGACACACAGATATCCTATAGCAGAGCGGGGACAGTGGGGGACCACAGAAGGCTTCTGAGAGTCAGTGACCCCTGAGCTACCGCTTAAGGAGTAAGGGCAGTTAATCTGGGAAGGAGGAGAATTCGGAGCAAAAGGCCAGGGAGGGAAGGCACTCAGGCCCTGGGGAGGGCAGCAGCATAGGCAGAGAACCAACCAGAATTCCCCCTGGAGATGGCATATTGTCTGTGGGGACAAGAAAGGCCAGCGTCCCTAGGGCCACCAGGGCCTTGGGAGCAGGGGTGGGCTGGGCTGGGGGCTAGCAGGAGGCAGCCTTAGCACTGAGGAAGTAGAGAACAGAGCGGACACCACAGGAGGAGTTTAGGCGAGACAGATACATGCACAGACAGAGCTGGAGGGCACACCAGGAATGGGGGTGGCTCGGAACAGTGCGGGGGAGATGACACACAGCTGTGGGAGATGAGGGGTTGGTGTAGTGAAGATGGCATGAAGGCAGAGCACAGGGTGCCCTGGCATGAACACGGATGTGTGATCTCAGCTAAGCCCCTGCCTCAGTTTCCCCATCTGTACATGAAGGGCTCCCCCTCACTCATGGACACTGGGAATCCTGTGGTAAACAGGACAACTTGGTTCCTGCCTCTGGGCTCACAGCCCAGGGGAGGTGAGACAGGAAGAAAATTAACTCCTTCAAGGAGTTAACCAAGGAAGGGGAGTTGAGGCACTGTGGAGGCTTGGCAGAGGCTGGGCCACACTCAGGTGCTCACTCTGAGTTATCCTTGGGGAATCTCTGACCCCGTCATTCTCTGTCCATGCGTTGGGAACAAACACATGCCTCCACCTTGATTCAGGCCTGGCCAATCAGCTTCCTTCATCTCCAGGCCCACAGTGATTTTCCAGGACAGGCATGTGGCTGACTCAAGGCTGAGGCTCCAAATGAAGGGTCAGGGAATGAGGTACCTTGAAGAGCAGAACGGGCAAGGCCTGGCTGGGCATGGAGTTCACATTCAGGTAAGTACAACCGTCAAGAGGCCAAGTCACAGTAATGTTTGAGCACCTGTATCCAGCCATACCTGAAGTTCAACCTGGATTTTTTTATTACTTGTGCCAATAAATTCCATTTCGTGACTGAAGTAACTTGGGTCTTGGTCTTTGCCTCCTGACTCATGGCCTGAGTTCGGAGAGTGCTTCCCAAGCATAGAGAAGAAAACAGCATGGGCAGAGGCCTCGGCTGAGAACAGCTCCATGCTGCTGAGAAATTGGAAGTAGCTGGTGGGGCAGCGAGTGTGGATGGCAGCTGCCTTGGATAGAGATGAGGGGTCTGTGGAGTGAGTGAATTAGTTGGCTGAGCAACAGGGGATTGTGTGAGAGGGGGAGTGGGTGGTGCCAGCCAAAAACGAAGGGGGCAGCCAGCAGAGAGTTCCATTCTGGGCTCAGGAGGAAGTCTAGGAGACCTTAGGAAGAACGAAGTCTTGGAGAAGCTAATCCCAGAGGCAAAGAAGGGAGTATGAGAGTAGACCCAAGACAGAGCCCCATGTAGCAGCCAGACATGGAGCAGGGGGAGGGCCGTGGGGTCTGGAGAAGCAGCTCACCTCGTGCATCATGGAATCTGTCCAGTAGGGTCTTTGGTGATCTTGGCCTGAGCCAGTTCTGGGGTGTGGAAGGGTCATGGCCAAGGCTGAGCAGGAGGAAGAATAGGATGAGAAATATGGATGAGGCTGTAGACGCTGGGGCTCAGCAAAGGGGGCTGGGAGGCTCCAACAGCACCCTCCAGACGTGGACATAGGGTCCTTGGACTCTCTGGGGAGTCCCTCTCCACCTCTTCTGCCAGGGCTGGGGACAGGAGGCACAGGACCAGGCAGGAAGGGCCAGGAAATCCTAAGAGAAGGGTCAGGAGACTCAGGGGAGTGTGGAGCTTGGTGTGGCGGGGAGGACCAGGCTCATCCCAGGCTGGGGAGAGGGACTCGGGTTGCAGGGCTGAAGGAGCTTTCGAGGCTTGAGGAGGAGGGAGCATTCCAAGCAGAGGGCACAGCAGGGGCAAAGGCACACAGTGAGTTGGAGTAGGGACTAACGAGAGAGGAGGCCCAGGAGTCAACCTGACAGCAACCCAGGAAGCGCCAGAAGGCAAGAGGGATCCAGAGGCCACTCTGCCATGCACTGTGGCCAGTTTCAGGCGCTTGGCTGGCCTCGGGCTTCTTCTCCCTTCTGTGAATTGAGGGTGCCCTGCGACTCCTAGTGGGAGGGACAGGACACCCAAGCCCCGCCCTAAATCAATGTTCCCTCGCCCCTCCCCACCCCACCGGGTGGCTAAAAATATAAGCAACGATAATTTCCCTAAATGAAACCTCCACTTAAACACTTAAAAAGCAATAAAAACTCAATTTTCTTTCTCTCAATTATTTTACTTATTCCATTTTCCAAAAGGTTCACCCTGTTATGAAGATGTATTTTTCCCCATCAGCGGCAACGTTCTCCGCCATTACTCAAACTGACTCAGCCTCCCCCTGCCAGGAGGGTCTCCCAGTCTCTGCGGCAACCGGGTGTCTTAGGATTGTGACTTCACCACCGCTGCCTTCCTTGGTGGGGACACTCTGAGGGGGCAGTATCTGCCTCCCTCTAGCCCTTGTCTTGGTTTCCTGGCCTCCCAGCACCATCCTTAGGCCTTCTGCCTCCAAGCCTCTCCCACCAGCCTCTGCACCTGCCTGCTGGCCCCTCTGAGATTCATGGAGGGAGATAAAGTCCCACCGGCCCCAGGGTAGTATCCAGCCTGGTTCAGGGGAGCAGGCCCAGTACTTCAATCACCCAGACCTGACACTGTAAAAATTGGGTTTCCCGATGTCATTAGTGCTTTGTAATCAGCTCCATTTGTATTGTGCCAGCCCTGTTGCCTCATATCTGCTCATTGTTTTTACTCACTCCTTTCATTTTTAAACTGCTGTCTTGTTGGTTTTTCATTTTTAATTATTGCTGCCTCCCCTTCCATCCTAATTGGTCCAGGCCCCTACTAGGATCCCTGTGCCTGTGGCTGTGGCCAGTTCCCTTCTGGTAGCCAAGACTTGCCCACCGCCTGCCCCCAGTCTGTCCCAGTTGGTCATAGCCTTGCTCCAGAGGCAGGCCACACAGCAGTCCCCTGGTGCAGCAAAGGCATCATGATCCCAGGCCACCCTCCAAACACACATTGGTCACCGACTGTACAGGGTGCAGTGGTCCTTGGGGGATGTGAATGACCAGACCCACCTGAGCACTGCCTTTGCTCTGTTGTGGGAGGGCTGTCTGTGATAGGCAGGGGCATTGTGGGAGGGGTCACAGCCACCTCCCAACCACCCGCGCCTCCAGCCCTGCTTTCCTCATGGCCCTGGGTCTCTGAGATGTACTATAATAGAACACCAGCCTCCTCCCCTACTTCCCCTAGCCCAGAGGTCACGCGTAGCCTCCCCTCCAAGCCTTTGCTCACACCAGTGCCCCTACCTGTGATGTGCTTTCTCCCCCTGGCTCTGCTGAATCCTGCTCAGTGCTCTCTGACTGTTCGAACTAGTTTGTCCACTTGTCCATCCCTCAGTCCATCATTCACTCATTCGTCTCTTCATCCCTCTGTCTGCCTGTACTTATCAGCCTGTCTATGAGTCTCCTAGTCTGATGTTTTTGCATCAAGTCCCTCTTTGCAGCTGCCCTGGCCTCAGTCCTTCCCATGTGTCTGCCCTGAGACTTCTGGTTTTCCCTTCTGTGAAGGCCCCTCCTGTATTTTACTTGGTCACAAACAACAAGCCAGGGGCTACTTCCTGAGAAGTTTCAAAATTAAACTTGACCCTCATTTGCCCCAGCTTATGTTACACATATTCCTGCCTCCAGCCCGTTGCACTCAGCAGGCATCCCTGCCAGATGTGCCCTCTCTTCCCCTTGACCCATCCAATGAGCACAGAACCCCAACCTGGAGTCAGAGGCCTGGGCTCTGTTCTGGGTTCTGCCTCCCTCTTGCGGTGTGACTTGGACAAGATCGTTCCTTCTCTGAGCCCCTACTTTTCTCATCTGTGAATGGGAACAAACCACAGGTTCTGCATGGCTCCTCACAGGGCCTGTGAGGTTCTTATGGCTTCTGAGTGGATATGCAACCACATAACCAGTGGGCAGGGAGGCCAGGGGCATGGTTGTCACCCATCCTTTGGGGCCCCTTACCCAGGCCCATGTCTCCTCTCTCTGAGCACCTCCACCCTCTCCACCAAAGGAGTCCTTACTGGGCTTTAGAAGCTGAGCCCCCTCATGCCATTTGATCTCCAGAGCAACCCTATGAAGCAGGAACCCTCCAGCAGCCCCAGAGAGGGAAGGAGTGTGCTCAAGGTCCCACAGCGGTTAAGGGCAGAGTAGAATTTGAACCCAGGGCTGTGTTGGTGGGGTCAGTGGACACTGGTGAATCCAGATGCTCTGAGGGTTGGGATGGGCAGCACCAGCCTTGGCCAGCAGTGTCAGCTCCCCTGTGTGCTGGGGACCCACACTCCAGATGGACACCCCAAGGCCCACAGTGGGAAGAGAGCTGCCAAGGTCACATGTGAATCCTGGTCTACGTGGTGCTTCTTCTGCCAGGTTCCCCAGCCTCCCTGGTGATGGGGAGATAGGCCCCCTCTGCAGAGGATGGGTGCTCTACCAGTCAGCCCAGGGAACATGTGAATCAGGCTGTGGTCATAGCTGACTGAGGTTTTCTTGTATCCAGTTACCCGTCCTCCCTGCCCTGGTCTACTTGCTTCTTCAGTGAGGTGAAAGGGAGGACAGGCTCAGGATGGAAAGAAACTTTTATTGAGCATCTATTCTGTGCCAGGTACAATGCTGGGCAAGGCCACACTTAATCCCTGAAGGCACCCTGTTCAGGAGGAGCTACTGCAACCCTGCTTTGCAGATGAGCCCCAGAGGCTCAGAGAGGGGGAGTGCCGGATCCAGGCTCTCACCCTTGCGAATCTAACGCTGCTCTCACCCCTACCAGAGGTCTTCCGTCTCCAGGAACGAGGATGGTCTGCCCTAGTCTGGGAATTATCCCCACCTCAACCCCTTCTGAGAAGAAAGCAGTATGGGGCCTGCGGTTAGGTCCCTGGAGAAGGGCCATCACTTGTCTTGCTCCCCTCCTCCCTGCCAAGCCCCCAGCATAGCGCCTGGCTGGAACAGGTCGTTCTGGTATGTTTGGCGACTGAAGGCATGAAAGAGAGAAGAAATGAATGTCTCAGCCCCACTTGGCCTCTTCTGAATGCAGCCCCAGCGCTAATGGGCTCCTCATTCAGAAGCACCTGGACTTCAGAGGAGGATCTGGAGGAGGCCAGGCATCACTCATGGAATTGCAGGCACAGAAGAGTTGGGACTCCACCGGAACGGGCTGCCTTCCTGGTGCCCCTGCTACTGGCTCTCGAGGCAGCCCCAGACGACTCAGGCTCCTGGTACTATCCCCGTCTGCCCGACGTGTTCTCCCCCACCCCCGAGCCCCGTCCCTGCGCCCCCGACGTTGGCACCCTGCGGGCCCCAGGCGGCCTTGCAGGCGCCGCAGAGGAGGGCAGGGCCACCTGGACGGGCGCACATGCGCAAAGCAGCCTCCTGGCCCCGCCGCCGCAGCCCGTGCCCCGCGCCACCGCCCGCGCCCCAAACGCGCAAGAAAAGCAAACAAAGACGTATTGGTTTCTGCTCTATTAGAGGCGCAGGAGGGGGGAAATCAATGTTTAGTAAATGGGAAAAGAGAAAATCGTTCAGGAAAGACAGTCTATTTCCAAGCCGGAGAGGGATTCGTAAACAGCACAGGCCATTGCGGAGGAAGCACCGCGGGCCATAAAACTCCCCCAACCGAGGAATGTGCACTTAGCGAGCCCTGAGCCGGCCCGAGCACGTTGCCACTGGAAGCCCCAGGGAAAGGGTGGGGAAAGGACCTGGCATGTCCTTTTAAAGCCGCACCCAGGCACCTTGCATTGACTACACTGCTCCCCCTTAATCACTTCCATGGCTCACCATTGCCCGGGTAGCATCTGAGTCCCCTACCCCGCCTGCAGGGGCCTGCATAATGGGGCAGGGACATTTGCCCTTTCTCCCAGTGCCCCATCCCATGGCTCTAGCCACCCTGATTGGCTGGACTTGGCTGTTCCCAGGAGGGTCAGAGCTGGCTTCCTGGAGGAAGAAGTGTTTGAGTTGGGCCTTGAGTCTTGTGGAAGAGTTCTCCAGGTCAAAAAGGGAAGGAATGTTGATTTAGGGTAGGGGAACAGCCTATCCAAGAGCCAGAGCCGGTGGTACTTGGGAGGAGGCCACTGTCTCTAAAAGGGTGGAGTTCAGGCAGGGATGAGGGAAATTTTGTTAGGGAGGGAGTGGCTGAACTGCCACTGTGACTGAGGGAGGGGAAGAGTCGAGGGATGGAGAAGTGGAATTGAGATGGGGGTCGGCTTCCAGGAAGTTGGAGGTGGCTTAATCTACCCCATAGCCAGGCTGCACTGGCCCCAAAAGGCCCAGAAAAAAAAATACAGCATCTGACCCTCTAGGACGCTGCAGATGGGATGACTTAAGCCAGAACATTTTCTGCTCTGGCCCCACATCTGCTGCTAGACTGTTAGAATCCATATTCATCCCTTGAGACAGCTGGGATGACCCCTCCAGCACCTCACCCTTCTCTACTGGGCCCTTGTGGCTGGCGTTCCATTGTTCCAGAGAGGGGGGCTCGGCCTGCCACGTGGGACACAATGTTGTCCTCTCCATTCATCAAGGCCCACCGGGACACGCCAGGAAGTACTGAGTTTTAGTTTCAGATGGATGGTGCGACTGCAATCTCCTTTACAAATGAATTATATTCTGTTTACTGTTTGTGCATGCATGTGTTCAAGCATGTGTGTGTGTGTGCCAGGTTTGGGGTGTGGATTTGTAGCCTATTCTCATAAGGACCATGCTCCCATGGGTAGGCATGTGTGTGTAGGAGTGAGTGCTTGGACAGAAAGAGGCAGCTAGGATTTACGCAGCTTTTGCAAGAAGTTTGATAGAGAAGAAAAGATCTTTATAGGTGAGGCTCCAGAGAGGGGGATGTAGGGAAAGGCAGAGGCTTTATTATTGGAGGAAAAAGTGTTTGAGCTGGGCCTTGAGTCTTGTGGAGGAGTTCTCCAGGTCAGAAAGGGAAGGAATGTTGATTTAGGGTAGGGGAACAGCCTATCTGAAGGCCTGTGGTACTTGGGAGGAGCCTGTTACTATTACGGTGGTACAGGACCTTGTCCACCGCACTAAATTCCTTCCAGGTGAGCCTTTTAGCCTCTTGACAGCATGTGAGGTCAGCTCTGTTATTTCCTCATTTGTTAAGGAAATGAACATTCAGAGAGGTGAGGTGAGCTATCTGAGGTCACACAGCCAGAGCTTGGAGCTGGGACTCTGGAACATGGCTGGGACATGAGATAATTTTCCTAATGAGATGGACCTGATAGAGAGCTGGTAGAGGGCAGAGGTTGAGGGACGGGAGGTGCTAAGTCTCCCGAGGGCAGAGCGCTGAGATCTTATTTGCTCTGGAAAGGAAAAGAGGCTGGAAAGGGAATGTGGCCAGGCAAGTGGCCCAGCAGAGAGACCTGCCTTTGAAGCAGTCAGGGGAACCAGCTGGACCCCTAACCCCTCCCTGGGACATGATAGCTCCACCTCCCATTCAGGATGACTGCTTCCATTCACCTCTCTGGGCCTCTGCTTTCCCATCTGTACAGGAGGGCATCTGGACTGGGTTAGGGGGTGGCAGGCTTCTGGGAGTCTCTAGGCTCTGACCTGCTGGAGCCCTGTGTTGGACAAATGCTCAGGTTGGTGGATACACTTTTTTGTGCCCAGAGTAAAGCACAAACAAAGTAGGGGTCCAAAGGCATGCAAGCATATGCTGTGTGATCAGTGGGGAGAGAGTATATTCATACTGGGTCGGGGGTGTCCCAAGGGTCTGCTTGGTAAGTTCAGCCCAGGATGAGAGTGGTGAGTAAGTGTGGGTATGACCAGCAGATTGGGGTAAGCCGGGCTTGTGCCTGGGGTCTAGGAGTAGAGGGGTTGGCATGGGGTCTGAGTGCAGGAAGAGGGGACAGAGGAGGCCTATGGACCTCAGCACTTCAATTTCTACCTGCCATAGCTCATTCCCATCCTTGCACCCAACTGGCCCTACTGCTCAGGGCAGGCACAAAGAAAACCATTTTCTCCAGCAAAGGCTGAGCTGGAGATGGAGATGGTGATAAGGGAACTTCAAGGTGAAATCTGCCAGTATGGCCCCTGGGCTAGGCAGGAGAGGTGCTCAGAAGAGGGAAGCGGCTAAAAGGAGGAGGTTCAGAGGCTCTGGGATACGGGAGCCTGAGGAAGGAGGGGTGGGGGAAAGGTCACCTTGGGAGCCAAGTTGTAGGGAGATGAGGATGACTCAGGAACATCAGGGATAGATGAACACATTGAGGAGAATGCAGCAACTGAAGGAGGAAGGGACTTCCAGGCCTGGTCCCTGTGAGGTGCTTGGGAAGTCACCCACTCCAAGCACCTCCAGAGTCCCAGAGTTGTCTTCAGCAGGGGCATCCAAAGGCAGCTAGATATGGGCTGCAGGTTCACTGAAGCCAAGTGTTGAGAGGAGGCCAGGGCTAGACCTTCACCTCGAGTGCCAGTAGAGAATCAAACATGGCCAGCCACAGGGCTACTGAGCAGGATGGTGGCTGGTGGGGTTCCTGGCACCAGAGGCAGCTCCCCTCCCACCTTGAGGAAGGCAGGCATCTTTCAGACCAGAAGCCTGGTGCCAGATGGGCACCTTCACCAGAGGAGGTGTTGCCAGGCAGGGGATCAGGCCCACTTGCTGATGTAAGAGCAGGTACCAGAGTGCAGACACCAGAGTGCAGGCCATGCTAGGGCTATGCTGGGGCCCATCCAACCGAGCAACCTCGGTGCCCTTTGCTGTCACGGTTTTAGGTCGAGCAGGACCAGGCAGCAGGCTCAGGATGTGGAAGCAGCTGGATGAGTGGGGCCAGGGGCTGCAGGTTAGGGCAGGTGCTCCTGGGCCTGGTAAGAAGGTGTCCTTGCCTCCAGGAACCCCTTCCACCTCTGGCAGGAGCCAAGTCAGGCCCTGTCCAGCTACCCAGCTGCACCCAATTCATCTGTCCCTCATGGCAAGCATGCCACAGATGACCCTGCTGCGACCCCCTTAAGAGCAGGAATAGCCACCCAGCATGGCTAGCCTAGAGGTTCTCTCCTCCCCATGGCTGTGGTGGGCAAGTAAAGGGCCTGGAGGCTATTGCTGGGAGTGGGATGACTTTTTAGTGTATTTTACTCATTAAAGAAACAAATGGGTCCCCCAACCAGAAGCCTCTAGAAAAATAGCTGCAGCCTCAGAATTGCTCTGGCCCCTCCAAGGGGGCAGCCTAGGCGTCCAGGTTGTGTGTGGTAGAGTGACGGGGGTGAGAGGTGTGTATTTTCTGCCACTCCAGCCCTTATTAGCCAGCCCTCCCAGGGGCTCCTATCTGTTCCCTTGGTCTTGACACCCCTCATGCTCTGAGTGTCTTCCCTGCCCCAGTTCCACCCTACAGGCCCAGGAGCACAATGTTGCTGACTATACTCCTAGCCTAGGCATTCAGGTATGTGGGTCTGGGGTCAGAATCAGACTTCAGTGAGAAGTGCCACCCACCAGGGAAACATCATTGTGGAGGTGGTCTGTCTGCCAGGCAGTCAAGGGCTCTGTCCACATCCATTGGTCTCTTTCCACTGCCCTGGTTGAGGCAGTCTTGGAAAATCTCCCTAACCTTCGTGGTGGGAGAGGCAAGGAAGAGGATAAGGAGGAACCAGAAGAGGAGTGTTTGCAGAGGGGAAACAGAGGGTGGGGCAAGCTGGGCTCTTAATGTCAGCTGTTGGCCTCTCTCTGGGTCCCAGACTCAGGTAGAGAAGGAGGGGCCCCTGACCTTGCTGTGGGGAGGGCGGGATGGGTAGTGGCCCTCTCACCCGGTAGATGGGCCTCGGCACCACGGAGAGCTCCCCCAAACCTACCAGGCCCCATGCTGAGCCCAGTCACATGTATGCTGAGCCCAGTCACATGTCTGCTGAGTCAATGCCTGGCTTCCTCCTGCTGAGTCTCATGGCTATACTGCCCACAATGGGTGGGGCCCCATCTTTCCTGTGTTTCCCCCACATTCGCCTGGACAGGCCAAGACCTCAGGAAGGACCAGC
Source organism: Cacajao melanocephalus (assembly GCA_963573385.1). Classification (NCBI taxonomy): domain Eukaryota; kingdom Metazoa; phylum Chordata; class Mammalia; order Primates; family Pitheciidae; genus Cacajao; species Cacajao melanocephalus. The sequence continues at coordinate 63,704 of CAUYLG010047818.1, read as the reverse complement.
GTGTTTGTTGACCAACTGGATGAGGCTACCCCTACCCTGCCCCACTGGCTCCTGGGTCCTAGGGACCATCTAGCCACACTCCACTTCCTCTCAAAGTTTTAATTTAACCAAGCCATCCTTTCTTCTCCCTGAAGAATCAACATTTTCTCTGTCTTTTGACATTTATTTTATTTTATTTTTACATGCGGCCTCCCAAAGGCTGTAATTTATGGCTAATACCATGCAATCAGAGACAATGGCTGGGTGCCTGTGAGTGAAAGCAGGCAGGCTCCCTGCCAGGTGCCTCTGCCCCCCACCACCACTCTCAGGAGTGCCCATGACTGTGAGGCCTCTGGGTGTAAAGTCCATGGGTGGGGTTGGGAAGCAGGCATGAGCCAAGACCTCAAGCCCTTATCTGGAGGACACAAAGAATAGGTTCCCAGCTGCCCTGAAGCAGCCCAGTAATGTGGGGGCTTCTGTGGGGGACTGGTCTGGGTGGAGGGGGAGGTGGGATGCTCAGGGGCTCCCTGCTGGGATGGCCTCAGCTGCAGAGGAAGCCCCCAACTGAGGTGCCAAGGAGACGCCCCTCCCCCGCCTCTGCTGTGCTGTGCCCGCGTGGCTGCTGCACTGTAATCTACTGCGCTGTTACTCTGTGTCAGTGATTTAAATCCTCTGATGGAGCTGGTGACAGCTTAAATGGCTGCCATCCCCTCCCGGTACCGGCCAGGCCCTGACGAGGCCCCACGGTGGGGGAGGAGGGTTAGCCAATGTGGGGTTCAGACAGTATTTTCCAACTTGAGGGTGGCCAGGCTGCTCTTCCTTGCCCCTCTAAAGGGGAGGGAACGAAGCGTTCCCTCTTCTTCCCCTCACCAGTGATCAAGAAGGAAAGATAAAACCCTCCATAAATCCCCCGGAAATGGAGTGTCTGGAGCATGCTCAATTCTACCTGCCCGAAGGTGAGAGACACAGGGGCAGGGGCCAGGGAGCGAGGCACTCAGCGCCCATCTCTGCAGCCCTGCGGCCTGTGACAGCAGGGAGCAGGACAGGCCTGGAGCTCAGCTGCACTCAGGCCCCGCCCCAGCCTCACCAGTCACCCCCATTACGTTGATGTTCAAACCTCAGCCCTCCCAGGGCCTTCTTCCTCTTCTGGAGTCCTCCCCTTTATTCAGATATTTGATCTCTAGCCCAATCTCTGTTCTGCTAATGGGGTGAGGGTGGGGATATTGCACATACAGAGAAACAAAGGTACTCAGTGGCAGAGCTGGCTCATGTCACCCAGGAGTCAGTGGCAATGCAAGTCCTGGCCCCCAGCCTCTGCCTCATCCTGAGTTTCTTGGAGGGTGTGGGCATCCCGAGAGTGGGGTTGGCCTCCCTCCCTGGTACTCTCCCTGGCACTCTCCCTGGCAGCAGGTCCAGATCAGGGTACTCAGCTGGGGGCAGAGAGCAGAGCCGGCAGGTCTTGTTGCTGGATGGGTCTCTCAGATGAGATTGGGCCCGTTCAGGGCAGCATGGCCGTAGACTGGATGGCACCACTCAGTGCTGGATCAAGAGAGCCTACGAGGAAGGCTCAGCACTGCCTGGTCCCCTGGCTCTGAGGTATTGGACCCTCCCAGTACACCCACAGAAAAAGTGGTCTTCCCAATCCAGCAAGTCCAAGTCCAGGTCAGGGGGAGTCTCACGTAGATGGGGCTTGGTGGGGCTCTGCTGGGATGGGGTTACCAGGTCTTGGCTCTGCTGGGATGTCAGGGACGAGACCTGGCCTTTCTGCACCCCATGCCTTACACCACATGCATTCCTGGGACACTGTTTGTGACTGTATTGCGCTTAAGTCAAACGCTTTGCATCCCTAAATCCAACTGATTCATAATTACAAGGAGCAAATCTGTCTTTAGTGTAATGTGTTTAGGAAAACTGATGGATTTAATTTCAGGCCTCTGCTTTAATGATCTTCCCCCAGTCTGGGCAGGAATACCCAGAGGATCTCACCCAGATTTGGGGAAGGTCATTAAAGCGGAAGCCTGAAGAAGGGTGGGTAGAATTCAGAAGGAAGACTCATGGGAGAGGGTAGGTATTCCAGTCAGAGGGAACCACATGGATGCAGTAGCCTCTGAAGGGGAGCCAGATTTTTCCGTGAAGGGCAGAGGGGAGAGAGGTGATGTGACAGTGCCCCTGCCCAGGAGGGGCAGACACAGGTTTCAGACCTCCTTGTCCTGTGTGAGGAGACAGGACTCCTTTCTCTAGAAATGGAAACTGAGGCTCAGTGAGTTTAACTAACTTGTCCAAGGTCAGCAATTGGCAAATGGCTGAGCCATGACTTGAGTCCGGGTCCTATTGCCGCCCTTCTGCTCCCACTTGAGCCAGGATGGAGGCTAAGCTGGGCTTGTAGCTTGCCAGCCTCCTAAACCCCTGCAAATCCCTCCTGGGAGCAGGAAGTGCCAGAGGAGTAATTAAATGATTGAGTGAGCATGGGCCAGCGACTGGAACGAGGCATTCGGCCACACCAGGTGTCCTTCCAAATAACCACATGTCCCCAGCTGGGGGCTCCAAGGGCCTGAGCTGTTAGGAGGGGCCTGTCTCCCTGCCAGGGTTGGGAGTCAGGCTGACTGTCAGCCTGAGGTGCAGGGCCACTGGAGAGTGGGCTCAGGGCTCTGTAGGGCAAAGTGTTCCCCCTGAGTGACCCATTACTATATTACTGCCACCATTCTATCCAGTGAGTTCACAGCCTGAAGGAGTGAACTCTGGACAGATGAATGAGTATAGTGTGAGGTTGCTGAGGTAGGGGCAGGGGCTGACTTCTGACTTCTTTTAGCTGTCACCCTGGCTGAAGTGCAGTGGCACGGTCTTGGCTCACTGCAACTTCTGCTTCCTGAGTTCAAGCGATTCTCCTTCCTCAGCCTCCCAACTAGCTGGGCCTACAGGCATGCACTACCACACCTGGCTAATTTTTGTATTTTTAGTAGAGATGGGGTTTCACCATGTTGTCCAGGGTGTTCTTGAACTCCTGACCTCAGGTGATCCACCTGCCTGGGCCTCCCAAAGTGCTGGGATTACAGGTGTGAGCCACCACATCCAGCCGTGAAGCTGACTTCTTAGGGTCCCATTTCAACTTGAACAGGTCTGTCAGAGCCAGGTGTAGGAGTAAGACACACTGGGTTTCTTCCCACTTGCAGAAGCCCCTTGATGACTCAACATCCCAGATCCAAAACCCTGACTCAGCAGCTTAGTCCAGCTCTCCCTACCTCCCACCCCAACTGCCTTAATGGCTTTTTAATAAATTGAAAATTTGTTTCAATACCAAATGCGATCCCGGGACATTGTTCATGACTGTATTGAGCTTAAGTCAAATGCTTTGCGTCCCCAAATCCGACTGATTAATAATTACAAGGAGCAAGTCTGTCTTTACTGTAATGTGTTTAGGAAAACTGATGGATTTAATTTTTTTATCGGCCAAAGTAAGAAAATGTAATCTTTCTGAAAGTATCTAATACAACAATGCACCATAATTAGTTTCTCTGGAAACAGGCATAATGGAATAGAATAATAAATCACTTCGCCTTTCGTCCCTTTCCTCTGATAAAGAGAGATTTCCCTTCCATGGGGCTGGGAATGGGACAGGGAACAGAACTGGGGGAGATGTGCAGCCCTGGCTCCTCTCAATTGAGTCTGCAGCTCTGGCCCTGCCTGACCCACCAAGGAGCTGAGGGCACAACTCCTCTATTCCCAGGCCAGACCCCAAGCATCTCTCAGGAGCTGGGACCCAGGCTCCAGGGCTGTGGGTGTTCCTGCCTCCCTCACCAGTCAGAACAATACCCATTGCCTTTGACATCTCCCTTCCTGGGCAGCCAAGAGGACATACCTCAAGGAACTGTAGTGACAAATTATGATTTTGGTTGACTGTTTAGGAGTCCCAGGATGAGGGAAGTGCGACAGACCAGCAGAGAAGGGCTCTTAATTTGTGGCTGGAATAACTCAGTTACTAACTTTCCTGGTGTGCCCCCTGCCCCCAGCTTACGCGGCTGGGGAGAAAGGGAAAAGGGAAACATTAGAAAGAGGGGAAAGGGTGAGAGGTGGATCTAGTCCAGTCCCCAGCTGCCTTCAGGTGGCCCGCCGGGGTGCCTTACCAGACAGAGCTCAGTCTTCCTGGGCCCTGCCCCCAGTGTAGGGCAGCCCTACCTGGCAACCTCCACGGTCCTCTTCCCCCGAATCTCCATCCTGAGCCAACTCCCAAGGTGTGGGTTGTTTCATCAGAAACTCCCGCTTACCAGGTGCTGCCCGCTTAGCTGCCACCCCGCCCCAGGCCTACAATCAGTAATGACAGGATAATTGTTTGTTTATTGATCCTGACCAGCCTCTGTGGCCTAGTGATGGATGATGTGAGAAGAGCCCCGCTTGCCCAGGCACAGGCACCCCAGTACCGGAAGAATCAGAGGTGGGCTCATCTGGATACATCCCCATCCTAACACATCACTGCCCCTCTCCTGGCCTTGGCCTATGGTGATGGAGCAAAATGAGCCCCAAATTGGGAATCTGGAACCCTGGGGCTGAACCTCAGAACTCCAGACTTGATACCCAGAGCCCCCAGGCAGCCACCTCCTTCCTTCCCTGCAATCCCTGGCCTTGGATCGCCTCCTACAGCCCAAACCCTGAGGCTAGACCAGACTGCAGGGAACCTCAGCCCGGTTCGAACTTGGAGGATCAGTACGTGACCAGGGTGCCCCAGCTGGTGCCTGAAAGATGCCTGCACAGGCTCGGAGGCTCACAGCCCACACTGGTCAGTGGCTAGTCATTCCTTTCTGTGCGTACCTCATTCACCCTCCTCCTCTGTCCTGGCCTCCTTGCTGAAGCTGGCCCGTCCTCTCCCTCTCCGCACCCTCCTGAGACAATCCCAGCTGGTTCCTGCCTCAGCCTCTCCCATTGCAACTCTCACCTCACCCATGGCAGAGCCACTGTCCAAGACCCAGCTCAGACCCCCCTCCCTTTCCACAAGGCTCCCCTGGGACAGGATAGGCTCCCATGTGCTGCTGGCTCACCCAGCCTCATCTCCGGGGGCATTCTTTCCTGGAGTCCTAGAGCCTCGCCCATCTGCCTCCTGAGGAAAGGCTCTCTGGCATCTGGGAGCTGGGGCCTGGAGCAGGAAGCCCAGCCTGTGATCCCAGGAGGACTGAGGAAGCCCCACCTGAACCCTCACAACTCTGTTGGACCAGGGGGCTGGGGACATGGGTAGGTGGGGCAAGGAGTGAAGGCAGGGAGAGGAAGGGAAATCGGATCCCCACTGTTGGTGGGTGCCAAATCCACCTGATCACCTTGCTTCCTGGCTAAAGGTAGGATTGCACCTTCCCTCCCCCTGGTGGTCATGCGGGGCCGCGTGCCTGCTTCCAGCCGATGAGTGGTGAGCAGAGGCAGCACTTTCAGGGTAGGGCATTTAACTGCTGGTGTGAGACCCTGGGGTCTGGCTCTTCCTCCACCATGACAACAGTCAGTTTTTCAGAATTTGGCTGTCTAGCCAGCTAGGGCTCAGTGCGAGGATGACACCAGAGCAGAGCCTCAGCTGACCTGTGAAGAGCAGGGAGCAGCGAAAAGAGATAAACCTTCATTATCTTAAACTAATAAGATTTTAGGGTTGTTGTCATTGCAACCTAACTGAGCCCATCCTGACTAGTAGGAGGAGGAGGAAGGATCTGCTCTGTGAGCAGCTGGTATTGGAACGGGAGGAGAGGGATGGAAGCGACCATAGTCTGTATGCCGGGGGCCGGCTTCTGTCTCTGGTTTAGATGGCCTGGCCCTTTCTCTCTCTGTGCCTTGGTCTCTCTACCACTAAACTGCCTGTGTATCTTTTGGGACTGTGGGAACAGTGTAAAAGTGTCTTGAGTTGGAGAAGCGTGAGCACAGGTGAGGGTGGATAGGGATAGTAATAGCGAGTCCCAGTGAGGTGGGGCGGGGGGGACAGTTGCTGCTACCATGAGGGTGACAGTGATGCGACCACGATGGGGACGGCATCACTGAGCTGCTGGAGGCAGTGTTGGTGATGGTGTTTGTGCTGGCAGCGAGGGTGCTGACAGCAGTTGAGTCCGTTCCTGTCAGCCTGGCTCAGGCCCTGACTTCCACCAGGGCACAGGTGTGGCAGTGACCACAGCATTCCCAGACGGAAGGCCCCAAACATTGATTAATTACCTCTGCTGGAGCTGGCTAATTGTCCCCTGATCTCTGCCCTGCCTGCCTGACCCAGGAGAGCCTTCCAGAGCAGTACCACATGGTGTCCGGGCAGGGGTTTTCCAAATATGCCAGCCCCACATCCTCTTCATTAGCCTTGGATGAGCAGCCCCTCACTGCGCCCAACGCAGGCTCCTTCTGGGAAGCTGGGTGTTATGCTGGGCAACTATACAAGGCATCAGATGGTGTTTTCCTGAAACTTGATGAGCACAATATGGAGTTGCCATGTGCCAGTGATGTGCGCCGGGTGCAGTCTGGGGGTGGGGTGCTCAGGGATATGGCCAACGGAGTCCACCCTTGGATGCTCCTTACAGATGTCGTGGAAGTAGCCTTGGCTCCATCAGCAAAAATCTCTGCCCCTTCCATGTGGGACCTCGCACTGGCCGCTGAGGGCACCATGGATTCAGCAGTGATTCTGCCTGCCTTGCCCCCTGGGAGCCCAGTCTGAGAGAGGAGGCAGTTCCAGACCCAGACACACCCGGGGTGATGTGATACATGGACATCCAGGCAAGGGCCAGGCCAGAGCAGCTCTCTAACCCTAAGAGCCTCTGCCTCCAGCCCATCTCACTCCTGATGCTGATGGGCAAACTGAGGTTGGGAATGGGTGAGGCAGGTCCCAGGCCACACTGGGACGAGCTGGATCAGGGCCACATTCCTGTCTCCTGGCTGGGGCTCCTCACACCACACCCCACCTCCTCATTCTGAGCTCTATTTTTGCTAGAAGGCACAGATGAAGATTAAAAAAAATCCTCCGTTTTGTTTTTGCTGAATCGGCACTTCTGTCATCCCAATCTGAAGGGCTTGGCTTGTCTGCTCTGAGGGGGAAAATGCCTCCATTTAAAAGCAGAACTAAAAGAAAAACATCCACAGGCCCCATTTCACTGCGCCAGACACGATGAGCAAACCATGGTCGTTAACATGATAAAAGTCACTTTGTCTGGGTGTAAAATTCATTTTTCCTCATTTAGCACATGGTGCATTTGCATCATGCTGCAGTTCCCAGGCTGCGGTCTCCTCCAAAGGAGGTCCCAAAATTGTTCCCATTCCCCAGGCAGGGTCCCTAAGACCTAGGTCTGGTGAGGCTGGGGCCACAGCAGCTGTTCCCTTGGCTATGAGGTTTTCTTCCTGGCAGTATCGATGGAGACCTTGAACCCCCATATTTTCCAGCCATGCCTGGAGGGAACTTTGCAGGATGAATGAGTGGAGTATCTGGGTACCCCAGTGCACCCCCGTTGGCCCAGTCCTTGCCCTGGCTCTGCCACACAGTACCCACAGGGGTCTCCCAGTCCAGCGGCCTGACTCAGAGTCCCATTTGCACCCCCTCAGCCCCAGAGCAGGGCCTCACCCACTCCTGACTCAGAGAGGGAAGGGAGTTGTCTCTGGTCACCTGTACAGCTGAGGCAGGGCTCATTCAGTTCCACCATACCAGGGCCAAGAGTTCAAATCCCATCATTACGAGTGCCAGGGCCAACAAGGGTCAAACACCAGGGCTGAAGCTGACAGCTTGAGTCCTGCTTCCCATCCTGTCTTAGAATATAGCCTCAGAGCTTCTTCTTACTTGGATTTAGTTTCCCCAACTATACAATGACGAGTTCCATGAGCCAGACTCTGAGGTCCCTTTCAACTGTATCCTTCCCTAAGACTTGTTCAGACATCATCAGTTCTTCAGCCTGAGCCTTCATCGGGACCCAGCACCATGGGGCACCACAGCTGTGGCCCAAGGGTCAAGTGGACAGAGGAGGCAGGAAGCAGCAGGTCAAAGAAGACCCAAGGCCTCCTCGAAGACCCCAGCCCCAGAGGCCAGGCTGGGGACTTCTGAGAAATCCCCACCTTCTCCCCACGGAGGCCAGGCCAGCTCCTGGAGGAGCTGCCATCAGTCTGCTGCCTCAAATGGCCCAGGCGAGGCGGCTGCCGATGCTGAGTCTGTGGATAAGACCTAGCTCCAGGGCTTTGGGAGGTGGGAGCGGAGGTCCTCCTTTCTGCAGAGTTTGCCAGCAGGCATGGGAAAAGGGAGGAGGCCAGGACTTCCAGGCCCCTGCCCCTCAGCCCTGGGGGCTTAGACACACTTACTGATAAATCTGCCAGCTGCAATGGGCAAGGAAACAGAGACATCCTCTCCTGGAGAGAAGGAATGCAGAGGGCCCTGGGGAGAGTGGAGGAGGCGCCAAAGAGGGGATAGCATTGGCCACAAGGAGTAGAGGGAGGGACCCCTTAGGTAGCATCCTAACCTGGCCCGGGGGTGGGCCTGGGGAGTGGACTCAGAATGCACAGTCTCTAGAAATGGATTCGCCAAGCAACCCTGCCCTGCTCCCTTGACTGGAGGGCCAGAGAGGCTTCAAAGGCCTGGGCAGCAGACGTGAGTCCAGGCTACAGGGGCAGCAGAGCAGGTTGCAGGCCCTTTAGAGATGATGCTGAGGTCCCCACATGACTTTTTCTGGGACAGGCAGGACCCCAGCAAGGCCATAGTCCAGCCTCAGGGCACGGTGGGAACTGCCCCTCCCCTCCAGTCTGGGCCATGGAAGCTCTGTGCCCCAAATCCTCAACTCACATCCTGATACCTGAAGAGGGGTCACGGCTGCTGGCCAGAGCACAGTTCTCAGGGACTCTGGAGCCCCTGGGAGGGGCGAGGGGCCCGGCCCTGATGCAAGGGTGTGGGAGGCTCAGTGCGCATGGTGGGCGGGGCCGGCAACAGCTGTTCACTTACTGAAGCTATTTTATAATATTGCCAGAGCTTTTAAAATAATCCCATTTCGGCAGAATATTCCCAGCTAATTGGAGCTGTCTCTTTCTTATTAAACAGAAAGGTTATAAAATTGTGTGTTGAGGGTTTAAGAGCAATACCTCTCGGCTGCTCTGATTGTTATGACAAGGATAACGTACCGGAAGCCCGTGCTTGGTGGGCTGGGCGGAGCAGGCTCTGGTGGCTGGGCAAGGGCAGTGGCGGGGGTCAGGGACGGGCAGAGGAGCAAGGACAGGGGCAAGGACGGGGACAGACAGGGCCGGGCCAGCTCTCCTCGTGGTGCCCCACACAGCACACGCTTGAGGAATGGCAGCCTTCCCCAGAACAATTGCTCTCTAAACACTTAGGCTGCTGTGACAGGGCTGTCCATCACCCAGGCCTCTGACTGGAGGAATTCGCATAATTTACTGAGAGGCAGAGGAGAAGCGGGAAGTGATTCCAATTAGTTGAGTCGGGAGGCAGATGAGTTCGCCAAGACCTCAGTTCTTAGGAAGGATGAATAAATAACCGCCCCCTTCCATGTAGCGGGGCAGCCTGGGAGAGAGGGGTCTCTGCCCCCACTCTCCCCTGGCAACTGAAGGGCAAGCTGGGCCGGGGTACCAAGAGCTCCCATTCTGCAGATGAGAACACGAAGCCCACGGCTGTAAAAGGCTTTCTGCAAGGTCATGCTAGGAGAGTGGAAACCACAGTCCAGACTCTGCCAGGGGCAGAGGCCTCTCTGCCCAGCCCCCGTCCCTCTCTGTCCCACCTCTGGTGCAGGGCATGCACCCTGATTCTGTCCTGGGAGCCTCTCAACCCCCTGGACACCCTCTGTCAGAACAACCCTACTTCAATCTGCCATATATTAGGGATCTGCATCAAATTTAGTTTAAAAATAATTCCTTGTTGCTTTAAAACCAGTTAAAAATCCAGTGTCCTGGAAGGAGTAGACTCAGCTTCCACAGATCCCCTCCTAGCCTGGAAGCTGCCCTGTCTGACCAATGTACCAGAGGCAAACCTGAGCGTCCCTGGGCCTTTCTAACAGAAGGTAAGATTCCAGACTGAGCTTGGCCACCCACCTCTGGGCCTGTCTGTTTGTCTGTCTTACAGTCTGTCTCTCTGAGACTCTGTCTCCACCATTGCTCACCACACGCCACCCCACTTTCCCTGTGCACCTCAGAAACAGACAGGGAGGCCTCCATCTGCTGCCCTCCTTGCTGACCTACCACTGAAATGGATCCTGAGCCCAGCTCAGGGCTAACCTTGGCTTGGAGCTCTGGCAGGCCTGGTTCATTGCCTCAGGGAGTGGTGTGTGTAGGGATGGGGGCGGCACTCCTGCCCTGCCTCCCTCTGCAGGTCTGGAGGACACCACGGGTACAGGCTTTCCATAAATGCTTTATGATTCAGCAATGGGTGAAGCCCCCACCAGCCTCCCAGCAGCTTAGAGAGGAAGAAGAGGAGTTTGCTAAACCCATTTTACCTTCAGGGAGACTGAGGTGCACTGACGTTAGCTAACAAGCTCAAGGTTACCTGGGCCCAGAGGATGTCTGCTGCCTCCCCAGCCGTGAATCAGGCCAAGGCGCCGGATGACTGTCCTTTCCACCCTGTGCTCATGGGACATTTCTCCCATGATTTGTGGCCACAGCTTGGATCTAGCCTGGCCACCCGCCTCCCAGCCTCTTGGCCTGCCTGCTCTGGTGGAATGGGCTCTTTCATCATGGAGAAGCCTCATTCCTCGAAACAGAGCAGACCTTCAGCGCTTCACTGGCTTTCCCTGGAGCAGATCCTACCTTGACACCTTTTACTAGTTCTCCAGTGTTCCCTTCAACTGGAATGTCCTTCTCTCCTCCACCTCCAGAAAACCTTCCCATATTCTGGCAGCAGAAAGCAGCCCCTGTCCTTGTGCACACCAAAGTGCAGACATTCAACTCTGCTGAGCCCCAGAGGGTCCAATAAGGGGCAGGGGAGGCATGGAGGGGGCTGGGCATAGGACCATCTCCTCATTCATGGGGTCTGAGTCTGTTCACCTCACAGGCCATGTGTCAACAAATCTTCAACTCTCTCCGCCAAGCCCTGCCCAGAGGTACCCTGGTGGGGAGGCAGAGTAGAGAGGCTCAGCTAAAATGAGAGAGAGGAGGCCAAATTGTTGGATCACTGGTAAAACCCAAAGGCTGCACTATCACCCTGGGAGCTCTTCTAATAATTTGCATACCATGTGCATAGTTTTGCATATTGAGATAAAATGGGCTTACAAAAAAAAAAAAAAAAGGATTACAATATGCTCCTCATGCATCAACCCAGGAGGAGCTGGATCAGGAGCTGGAGCCCATCTTTGCTGCTTCCCAGCCAGCCTTAAACAAGCCACTCTGAACTACTAGACCCTCAGTTTCCTCATCTGCCCGATGGGGCAATGGGGCTAATGCTACCTACCTGGAAAGCTGTTTTGAGAATTAGACATCCTTCTGGCCCAGTGCCTGGTAGGAAGTGGGGATGAAGGGGTTGGAGAGGAGGGAGTGGTGATGGGGGTTATTATTCTGGAGGAAACATCAGGAATTCTTACTTGGAAATCATAAGCCCCAGTGACCCGAGGCAAGCCCTTTTCCTTTGTACAGTGAACATACAGTCCCCAGGGGAGGTTGGGAATAAGGACATTTCAGCCTGGGGTCCAGCCCCTCAGTGCCTACTTATGGGGAAGCTGCAGCAAAACTCAGTGAGGTCACAATGTGGTCCCTGTGGTCCCAAGTCTCTGCCAAGAACAGGCTTAGAGGGCCTGCAGGGTGAGCAGAGACTGGGGTAAGAAGACCCTAGAGCTGTCCAGCTTTCTACGCAAGCATCCAGGTCAGCCTGAATGGGCAGCAGCTACCCTGGCATGTCCAGGAGAATGGCAGGAATGCGCATGCATGTGTGTTGGGAGAAGGGGCCTCTGAGTGTCTGGGGCTTATAGGGAGCTCTGAGTCTGATCAGAGAGATGTGGCTAGCAGGGAACAGCATGGCAGCCTGGGAGGAGGTTACATGGAGCTCTGAAGGCAGGGTTCATCTTACTTCCAGGGATCTGACCTGCAGGACTGGCAGGGGTCACATGGCAGGCCTGACCCCAGGCCCTAGCATGATGGAAGTGACGTATGATTACATAGTCATTTATTCATTCATCAACACTGGATGATGCCCTACACTCCAAGAAGGGAGCATGCCTGGCATACCCGCTGCCCCTGGGTTTGAGTACTACCTTCCACTCTTGCCCCATGCCTGACTCACTGCCAGTCTTTCCTGTCCATAGCCTGGTCCCAGCCACCCATGGCAGCCAGCTTGGATTTTCAGGCAAGACCTTGGTGGCTTGTTGCAAACTGCTGAGTCCACATCCTGATCCTCACTGATGTCTCCCTCTGTGAGCCTTTCCCCTGCCTCTGCCTCCCTGAAGCTCCTCCTCACTCATTTAGAAATTAAGACCTCAGCAAGATGGTGTTTTGGAGCTGCCAAGCAGGGCTCAGGAAGGCCATGGCAGGGGGAGGGGAGGGGCTTCCAGCTGGTGGGAACATAAGTAGGCATGAGCCGCCTCACTCTCCTCTGGATTCTTACTAGCCTATGTAGGTATAGCCTCCCAAGCACCCCTTCTGAGGTAGTTTAGTTTAGTTCTGCCTTGGGGGCTCCCAGATCTCTAGGGTCTGTCTCTAGGCCACCGAGGGGCCCTCTGCTCTCTGCATTTTTCCTGGCACCTGCCTTGCTCTGCTGGCCTCAGTATAAGCCCCTTATCAGCAAGTGGAAAACAGACACCCAAGATGGGGACATGGGCCAGCTCTAACCAGCAGACAAGACCATGGATGGCCCCAGGCAAGGACCCAGGGGGACCTGGGACCTGGTCTCTACTGCTTACTGGATAACTTTGGGCCTCCCCCAGAGCATCTCTGAGGCTCAGTTTACCCAACTATGGAATGGAGTAATGGGTCCACAGAGGTCCTGCTGTCCTTTGCAAGGGATTCTGCAGCTCAGTCGTCTCCAGAGTGGCCAGGATGTTTCCTATCTGCCCATACTCAGGTCCCAAGTGGAATAGGACCCAGCATCCCAACAAGCCATAGTGATTCCTGGATTTGTACCCTGGACAACCTTCCCTTCCCCACCCCACACCTTTGGGGCAGTGATGCCCCTTCCTTAGCTAGCCCACCTGGGGGACAATGTTTCCAGGCCAGACCCTGCCCTGTCTATACCCTGAAACTCCCATCCCTGTCCCCATTTCCTGCCATACCACACAGCCTGCATCTTCCATCCCGAGCAGATCCTCCTTGTATTTGCTTAACTAGGTACTACTTCATGCCAGCAGAGGAGAGAAAGGAGTGTGTTTCCACCCAGCCTGGGGAGGGACAGCCCTGCTCACTTTGCCCCTTTATGTGGCCTGAAGAGCCAGAACTCCAAGCCCTGTGGCCTGCCATGCCTGGGCCCATCTCTCCTGGGTGACCCCAGCCTCAACTGTGCCTCTGAGGCAGCAGAGTAGCCTCCAATCCAGAATCGCCTTCTGCAGCAGGGGCTCACCCATTCCCCCTTGGGTCAGCAGCATTGAAGGTTTCACAGAGGCCTGGGCTGGAAAACACCCTCCTCCATTTGGAGTATGTTAAAGGCTGGTGACCTGGCTGCTGGGGCCATAGATCCAGGCTGAGGGGGGCTCCTCCAGCATCTACATCCTCAGGTCACTCCAACCAGCTGGGGAGGACCCCCATGCCTCCCTACTCTCTGCTCCCCCACCCTAGCTCACCTCAGACCTGGGAACAGGCAGAGTTCTCAGAGGCCCTGGCCCCAGAGAGAGCAGTGAAGACTGCAGATGGGGCCATGATGCCGGGGTGGAGAGCTCTACATCATGCTAATAGGAAAGCTGGATTCGTTATTGGCTGAAAGCGTCCCTTTCCCTCCCTGCCTGGTGTCCAAGAAACTCAGGTGGAGGGGCCTGAGTGCCAGCACCACCCCCAGGAGGCAGGCACTTCACCAAGTGCTGCAGGGCTGCCTCTCAGCCCTCCAGACTCCCGTGACATGATGCTCCTCCTGGCCCTGCCTCCACCCCACACAGCGCCACCCTCCCCAGCAGGTTCTCAGAGCCACCTAGCCTCATCCATCTTCCAGGTTCAACAAATGGAGTGCTAAGTGCCCCTCACAGGAACAGCAGCCATCAGTTAAATTAAGTGATGGTAGAGCCAGGTCCTGCCCTCCCCATGGCTGCCTAGCAGAGGCTAATTCCCTAAGGAGTTGATGAGCAGAAGCCAAGAAGTGTTTTTGCAGAAGCAGAAGACTTGACTTTCCTCGGGGTGCTTCCCCCACCTGTGTGCTAAAGAAGATATTTCCTTGGGTCTATAGCCTTGATCTCTCCTGCCATTTCACCTCCATCCGTACTTAGGGCAGTCACTCAAGTGCCTTCTGTTGTTGCCAACAGGAAGGTGGATGGCATGAGGTGTGGCCCTGCCCTCAGAGAGACCCCTCTCAGGAAGCAGACCCCTCATTCCTGACACGTTGGGCAGAGCAGGCTTATTCACGAGATGCATCCCTGGCCCTCTGGTTTCATTCAGCAAGTCACCAAAATCCTCTGTGCCACAGTTTCCTCAGTTTCCTCAGTTGCAAAATAAGCAAATCAGTTAGGGACAGGTTGTTTTCAGAATTACTGACGACCAGATCCCAACCATGGGCAGGGAAAGGAACTGTCCAGGAAGCTCTCCCTAACCCCTTTGGTGGCGGAGGCTGGGCCGGCTTCTCACCCTTCTCTGACTGGCCTGGAGGGGCAGCTATCAGAGAAGGCAATTTGCCATGGCCATTCCGTGGAGGTGCTGATGGGATGTTAGGAATGATGGAAGGCTGCCTCGCCACAGCCCAGCTTAGCCCACCACCCACACTCTTCACTTCCACCTGGAGGCAGAAAAACACATCTTGTGGAGAGTTAGAGCTGTTGTCAGTGCTGGCCAGCGGGCTCTGAGGGGACTTTTATTTATTTGGAAGCCATTTAGACACCTAATGCTCTTCCGAGGGGAGAATTTCTCTTTTATTTGTCCTTATTTTCTCCTGCCAGAGTGGGATGAAGGCCTTAGGGGAGGGGCACACCCAGCTCTGGGCCCTTGTGCTATATACATGTGACACAGGGGTAGCACCAAGGGGTCTCCTACTCCCCTGGGCAGATGTTTGGGTCAGAGTCCTCTCAAAGGGGGTTCTGAAGACCCCAGTGGCTGGGAGCAGGTAGAGGATGGAACTTAGACCTTAGCCTGGAGCCTCAGTCCCTTTGCTCACTGGAAGCCTGAGACTAGCCCTGCCCCTCCATGGGCCTCAGTTTCTGCATCTATAAAATGAGCAGGTTGATCCCGACCTCTCTGAAGAAAATCCAGACTATCTGGAGCAGCTGCCAGTGGCAATGGGGACAGCTGAGGCAGGGGCTCCTGATGGGAGCAGACCCTCCAGCTGGGCAGTTGCACCCATCTCTGTCCTATTTAAGTTGGGAGGACCTGAGTTTTGTGAGGGTAGCCAAGGCAGTGAAGGTGAGGCCAAGCTTCCCTGTGCTCACACACCAGTGATCAACTTGTTTTTCCTCTCCTCCTCTAAGGACAAAGCCGCCTAGGGTCCTGGAGTACTGGATGCAGGGGATAGCAGGCTGTCCTGGCCTGACATGGCCGAGCTGAGCCTTGCCCCATGCTGCCTGTGAGGTTATACCACCTCTCTCCCTGCATCTGCCAGGAGCTCACTTATTCAGGCATATACTTCCCAGGCGAGCTGTGCCTGCCCCCAGGGAAGAGGGCCAGCCCACTTCTGTCTCAGGCCTTTGCTCAGACCCTCTGCCAGGGACACTCTTTTCTCCCACCTCCAGCCCTTCATTTGTCCAAGCCCTTCCTGCCCTTCTGTGCCAGTTTCAAGGTCCCCTTGTTCAGGAAGTCTTCCCTAATCACCTGGGCCTCCTCAGAGCACTGAGGGACCACTTGCTTTTTTTCACCAACATGATGTAATTATGTGTGGTTTGAGGTACTCACCGTGTTTTTCCTGTGTATCACATTCCTCCACCAAGTGGGGAGCTCCCAGGGGCCAAGGATCAAGCCTCTTACACTTGCCAGAACCTACTCAATTAACCAGCATCCTCACTCAGTCAAATGATCTGAGTTCAGTGACTCCTGGGATGATGTAGGTCTAACCGGGGGCTTCCACTGCAGTACAAGAATGCCTGGTTTCCCCATGGCCCCATGCTGGGTTCCAAGCTTCCCTTCAGAGGCCAGGATGCAGACATCAAGACCCATGGTTTGGGGGCTCTGACTGGCCTCATCCTTGGCCATAGGGAGACAGATCTGGAACGATGACCAAGGTCTCCAGACTCAAATCTCCATATTCTCATGTGCACTGACCACTGGGCAACCTCAGGCAAGTCTCCTCACTTCTCTGGACCTCAGTTTACCCTCTTTCTAATGATTGGGTCCCATAGGTTCTGACTGTTTATAACCTGGGACTTGACCCTAACTTTGATGTGCAGGTAGTGACAGCTTGCATTGCCCAAAAGGATTAGACTCCAGCCCCCTCCATATATTACAGGAAATGGTACTAAACTGACTGTGGGTTGATATTGGGCCAAGGATCCTTGAAAAATTATTGATGTGTTCAGAGGTGAGGTCCTGTCTGATTGCATCTGAAGGACACTGAGCATCTGTACCATGCTCAGACAAGGGTATTTTGGGGAGCATTACATCCCTGGGTGTTCCCAAGGAACTGATGAGCAAGTCACGGTAGCCACTGGCAGGTGCCAATGCTGGTAGCCAGCCAGCATGTGGAGTGTGTCTCAGCTGGGGGCCCTTGGGGACCACTGAGCCCAGCCCAAAGCTGGCAGAGAATAGGTATGTTAGAGTGGACTGGATGAGGCAGGGACAGCAGAACACCGGTCAAGGCTGGGGCCAGCTCAACGGGCCCAGGTGGAAGCAGAGCTGGGTAAACAGGGCTCAGAAGGGCAAATAGTGGCTCAAATCATGCTCACCCAAAAAAGTGTCCCCTCTTCCCCTCCCTGTTAATCCCATCCTGTCCTATTCACCTTGCAAGACTGAGCTGGAATCCCTCCTCCTTTTCCAGGAAGATTTCCCTGCCTGCCTGCATACAAGACCTCCCCTTCTTGGGGATGGCCAAGTCTGTGTCTCCCTTTCACTAAGCCCTTGCTGAGTACTAAGTCCCCCCTCAGGATGTTACATGCTTTGGGTCTTCAGACAACCCCTGCCACATGGGGGGAGTCTCCTACTATATGAAGAGATGGGCTTGCAGAGGCAAAACAACTTGCTTACACAACCTGTGATATCTGATGTCAAAGCTGACACACCTCATGCCCAGGCCAGAACACCCTTTCTGGGCACACCCCTGGGATCCTTGACATACCATCAAATGATTCTTTTTTTTTTTTTTGAGACAGAGTCTTGGTCTGTCGCCCAGGCTGGAGTAGCAATGGCGTGATCTCAGCTCACTGCAACCTCTGCCTCCCAGGTTCAAGCGATTCTCCTGCCTCAGCCTCCTGAGCAGCTGGGACTACAGGTGCCCACCACCAGGCCTGGCTATTTGTGTGTGTGTGTGTGTGTGTGTGTGTGTGTGTATTTTTTAGTAGAGACGGGGTTGTACCATGTTGGCCAGGCTGGTCTCCAACTCCTGACCTCAGGTGATCGATCCACCCCCACCTCGGCCTCCCAAAATGCTAGAGATTACAGGTGTGAGTCACCATGCCCAGCCCCAAATGATTCTATATGTCAGTACTTCCTGTTCCCTCCCATGGCTAAACACTGAGTGAGGCATGGAGGGGGTGACAAGGACTAGGGAGCCTCAGACCTCAGCTTGACAAGAGTCCAGAGTGGGCTGGGCACAGGGGTTCACGCCTGTAATCCCAGCACTTTGGGAGGCCAAGGCTGGCAGATCATGAGGTCAGGAGTTCAAGACCAGCCTGGCCAAGATGGTAAAACCCTGTTTCTACTAAAAATACTAAAATTAGCCGGGAACGCTTGTGCATGCCTGTAATAACAGCTACTCAGGAGGCTGAGATAGGGGAATTGCTTGATCCAGGAGGTGGAGGTTCCAGTGAGCTGAGATCAGGCCACCGCACTCCAGCCTGGAAGACAGAGGGAGACTCCGACTCAAAAAAAAGAGTCCAGAGTGCAGGTGTGTTTCCGAACCCATGGCAGAGGCAATGGCATACTACTGGCTGAGGCAGCGAGCAAGAGAGATGGACCTGAAAGGAGGAGGCCCATCCAATTGGGGATGGTGGTACACCAGGAAGCCTTCCTGGCATAAGTGGTATTAATGGGCTCATAAATATCTTGAGTTCAAGTGGCAGAGGTAAAAGAGAGTGTTCCAGGCATGAGGAACCAGGAGTAAAGCCCCAAGGCAGGAGTTTTCTCTGAATAAGGAGCTGTCCAGCCTGTTGGTAAAAGGTGAGACTGGAAGTGGGGCAGGCTAGGGTGGGAATCTTGCCACCACAGGCATCTTGGATGTTCCTGACGGGCTTCCTCTTTCCTCAAGTGGCACACTGAGCCCATGGCCTGCTTGGCACATAGTAGGTTCTCCCTATAGCTCTGCCAGTGTTTTCTGACCTGCTGAGCTGACCTCCCATGCAGAACTGGCACCTGCCAGGCCCCCTGTCATGGCCAGGGCCCTGTCTGCTTACTGTAGCTGCACCTGCCCCTGCCACCCAACATCTTCCAGCACAGGCACCTCGGGCCAGGTGGGCAGCCCCAGGCCCTTCCTACCAAACCTATCGATGTATCTGCCATGCAAGTCCCCATATTCCTTGGGAAGGCTCAAATTTTTCTCCCTAGATCTTAATGTGTGGCTGTAGCCAGCCGCTGAGAGGGCTGAGGATGTTGTGAGCCTCAAAAGTTGGAATGCATAAACTCTTACCACTAGCTTACTCTTCATTACCTCCCCTCCTTATTTGTCTTCCTTTAACAGCCTGTCAACCAAAATCTCCCGCCTTTCCCTTGGTGCCAGCAGCCTCAATTAGGTGCACATCTGTGGAGGCTAGAACTGAAATGCCCAACTGCCAAAACCCACCCATTGCACCTACACTAACTCCATGTGCCTGATGGCCTGGGTGCTCTGGGGACAGTGCTGCCACCCTGTTGTTGGAGGGCAGGGTGGTACCCCTTACATTTCTCAGGCCACTGCAGAGTCTGCCTTGGGAAGGTGCCCACCCCTGACAGGGTACCCAGGAGGAGTGATGTCCTTTATGCTGGTCTGCTGGGACCATAAGCACAGGTATTATCTGTCCAGAAAACAGGTAAGAGAAGACATCACAGGCCAGCCCTATCTTGGGTACAATGAAGACAGAGATGCTGGGGACGGGTCTCAGGAGGCAGGGCTGGGAGGGCAGCTGTTTAGCCCAAGCTTGTTGACTTCTTTATGGGACCCCTGCCCCCTGATCTCCCATTCTTTCCAGAGGTGGAGGGGGGCAACTGGCACAATCAGACACTTGGCTCAGTGAGGACCTTGCTTGTCCCCCCATAGACCTGGAAAATGGTCTCCCATAGTCCATCAGGTCCCACCTGTCCACCAGGCCCCTGGTCCCTGCACTGCCTTCCTCTGATACTGTTTTAGGGATCTCATGGTTTGGGATCTGCTGGCAAACCTCAGTCGGCCTCTGAAGGCTCATTCATGTCAGGGGAGGAGGACACTCCAAGAAATGAAGGAAGCCGTTCCCTGTCAAGCCCTGGTTTGTGGGGATTGGAAGAACCAAGGCAGGACTAGGAAGCAAGGGAAGGTTGTCCTATTCCAGTCCTTACCCCTACCCTTCTCAGTCCAGGGGCCACTATTCCCTCTCAACTGCAAATCGTCATTGGGCTGACTTGGGAGTGGGTGATAGGAGAACCACCGATCCCATGAGGTGGGGCATCTGGACGTTTCCGAACCATCCTGCCCAGCTGGTTACTATCCCTCATTCCTTGTGATAGGCCAGGTCTGTGGGCAGTTATTGCTAAGGGGATAACTGTGTCAAGCTGGTGAGGCACATTCTCTCATCCTATCTGCACCAGAGGCAGAGCCAGGTTCCAGGGCAACTTCAGTAGAATCTTAGGGATAGTCTCCCCTCATTGTGAATGCTTCGTTTTACCAAGCGATTCACCCCATTCTCACTTCATCGTGAAAATAGGAGTGGGCAACCACACAAGCATTCACAAGCAAGGACACTGAGGCTCTGAAAGGGCCACAAGCTGCGACACCAGCCCCAGTCTTCTCCCCACAGCAGAGGAGAGCCAGGGGCCTCCGGGACAGAAAGGACTGGATTGTGCAGAGATGAGCTTCCTGGCCCTGGAAGAATCTAAACAGAGGCTGTGCAAACCCTGGGAGCCCGGGCTTGGGACTGACCTGCGTGTAGTGCCTGTTCAGCCCAGGGAAGTGAAGCAAGTGGCTGCAGAGGGCTTCAACCTGCCATCCCCAGCCCCCCACAACTGTACACCCGGGCCCAGGTTTCCGCTTAGGGGGCCAGGAAGTCCAGGCCCTTTCTTTCTGCCAGCATCTGGGCGTGCAAGCCCCCGACAGAAAGAAATCTTGAAGACAGCTAGAGCCACAGGGGCTGTGAGTTCAGCACATTTCCTTCTCCAGTCTCCGCTGAAGCTGTCACTCCACCATTAAATCTGTGACTCCAGGCCTTATGCCTGTTGAAGGTCGAGCCCCCAGAAGGGTCACATATGCTCCCGCCTTGGGCCGCGGGGCCCGGGACTCTTCCCGCGGGTGGAATAGAGAGGGGCGGCGGGGTCTGAGGCGTGGGGGCGGGGGCTCACCCGGGGTGCTCGGACAGCCGCTGGGGCGCAGGACGCGCGGGCCAGTAGGGCAGGCTCCGGGCTGCTCGGGGACGAGGGGCGCGCGGGCACGGGTGGGCGCGTGGCCGCGGCGGGGGCGCGCGGGGGCGGGCCGGCCCGGGAAGGGGGAGGGAGGGAGAGAGGAGGGCGGCGCCGGCAGGTTGGCGGCCGCAGCTATTTGAGCGCAGGTCCCGGGTCGGGCGCTCAGAGCGCTCGGAGCCGGAGCGGTGGGGAGATCGCAGCGCGCAGCCCGCAGAGGCGCTGCGGCCCGTGCAGTCCCAGAGGCCCCGCGCAGAGAAGGCGGCGGCGGAGGAGAGGCGGAGTTGCCGCCCGCCGCCCGCACCCGCGTCCCCCCACCCCGCCGCCGCCGCCGCCACTGCCCCCCCTCCCCGCGGCGCCGCATCTTGAATGGAAATATGGCGGTGCCGGCTCGGACCTGCGGCGCCTCTCGGCCCGGCCCAGCGCGGACTGCACGCCAGTGGCCCGGCCGCGGCCCCCAGCCCGGCCCCGGCGCCCGGCGCCCGGCGTCCGGGCCCCGCCGCCCGCTGTGGCTGCTGCTGCCGCCTCTGCTGCTTCTACCGCTGCTCGCCGCCCCCGGCGCTTCTGCCTACAGCTTCCCCCAGCAGCACACGTAAGTGGCCTCGGCCGGTTGCGGGACCTCGGCCAAGCCCTGCGCCCCGCTCTGCCCCCGGGTCGGCGGTGCTCCTTCCCTGCGCCCTTCGCCAGGGCAGAGGCGCTGGGTCCGGCTGTCCGCTGCGCCCGGGGGCGGCGGCCCCAAGCCCGGAAGGCTGGCAGCCGCGGTCCCGGCGCTCTGACTGCGTCGCGAAACTTCCCCGCGGTGCCCCTGCTTCCCCCAAACCCCCCGAACAGGCAAGGCGAGATCTTCAAGCCCCGGGAGGAGTAGGGGGTCCGAGCTTGTCAGCTGAGTCCCCTGCCGCTGACCCGGTGAGGGGGAAACACTGGGTGGGAGGGCGGCCAGTGACCCCTGCCCGGCGGAGTTGGAGCCTCGCATCTGCCCCATGTTTCCTCCCTGGTGGGAACCCGGCGCTTTACAGCCAGAGGTGAGGGACAGCTCCACACCTGTCTTCAAGGGCCTTTTCCTTTAATGGGGGGCTGTATGCTGAGGATGCGAGCACCTCTTTGCTGTGGCCAGTGCCACAGAGGCAGTGTCCCCTGTTCTTGGCCTCCCTTCACCTGAGGACAGAGTACCCTGGAGAGCCCAGTTGGGAGGTGAAGGCGTTGGGGTCCTGGCAGAAGGTGAATGGTGGGAAGGACCCCTGCCTGCGCCTGCTGCTGCTGCTGCCAACAGGGTAGTAGCCTCTCCTGGCTCTGCCAGCTTCCGCAGGTTTTCTGGTCCTTCTGATCTTTCTCTTGCTCCCCAAGAGCCAGCAAACTCGGCTGCCTCCTCTCAGTGAGCTTGGCCAGATGTGTCTGAGGCTGGGAGTGGACGTTCAGTGTATGTGGCCTTTAGGATGTATCAGTTTCCTGACACTGTGCTCCAGCCCTATGTCAGTGCCCAGACGCCCCTTTGGGGCACGGTGACCACTCCGGTTCTATTATCTGTCTCCGAGTCTGAGGAGCCACCTGTCCCTGGACTCCTTCACCAGAGTCCTCGCCTGGAGATTGGGGCATGAGTCGTCGGGCTGCTGGTGGCCAAGGGGAAGGGTCTGGCCTCAGGGAAAGGGAGAGGCTGGCCCTGCCTCATTTAGACCAGCTCTGCCCAAGGGTAATAGCCCCTGGTTCTGCCACAAAACCTGCCGACTCTGGCTGGTAGGCTCTCTAAGATAAGGGAAAAACAAACTCAGGAAAAGCGCCTCTCTGGGTCTCTCTCTCTGTCTTGTCATCTCTTGCACAGCCTGGCTGTGCTCAGGCGGGTGATCAGTTGGCAAATTACAGGTGCCGCACGGACGTGTCCTCTGTCAACCGTCTGGATTTTTCGTGTATGCGTGTCGGGGGTATGCAGGGAGAAAAGGATCATATGGAAGTTCAGGGCTGGTGGGTGCGTTATTGTCTTTCTTTTGCTGTGATGGAAACGGACTTCAATCACAGTGCTTAAAAAGAGCAAAAGCATTATTTTTTGTTGTTGTTCTTTCTTCCTCAAAGCCAAGCACGAGCCAAGCCACAATTATTTTTTTTTTCTTAGCCGTTTCATAGCTCCTTGAGTGAAGGTTTAACTAGCTGTCTCTTTCCACCTCTCCCGACCTCACTCCATTTCCCTGCGATGTGCAGTTGGTCAGATGGCTTCTGGGCCTGCACGAGTCTCCTCTAGAAGGCTGATGTGAGACCTGGCCTGAGTAGACACCTGTCCCTCTGTCCCCAGCCAGAAGATGGCAAGGCGGGTGTGATGGCAGCAGCACATTTCCAGCTGGACGCTCTTCTCTTGTCGATATAGTTGGAGCTAATTTGAGGGTTTGGGACATGTCTTGCAAACCATAATTAGAGAATGAGAGTGGGGGTGGGGTGCGGACCGTGCCACTCTGAGGGTCCAGGGGGAGGTGACTAACGGTGCAACAACACAGAGGGTTTGCTGTAACAGCCAGCGCCCTTCAGCTGCCCTGGTCCCGCAGATGTGATGCCCATTGATCCTTGGAGGGAGGGAGGGGAGGGAATCTTGAAGCTCCCCACACATGACCATGGCCAGTGGAATTGGTGCTTTTGTTCAATTGGTAAGAAATGTTTAGGCTGTCGTTGGGGCCAGAGGGTTCTGTGGGGCTGCTGAGGGTGGCCTCCCAGAACCTTCTGCTGGTCAGTGTGGCCAGGCTGGGATGACACTTTGATACAGGTGGATTTCCAAGGAGGAGAGTGGGTCCCAGCCTCATGGCACTGGAGTGACAATCCCTCAGTGGGGAGGGCCCTTGATGAGTAAGTCATTTTCTCATTAGTGTCTGCCAGTGCAAAGGGGCCCAGCTTCGCAAGCTGCTGGATTTTAAGTAAGTGTGGGTTTGGGGTCCGCTAGCTGTGATTTCTGCAGTCACTCTGGCAGCATGGCTCTCTGCCCACCAGGCAAAATGTACCAAGGCTGTTGCTAGCTCGAGAAGGGCAGAGGGGTTGCTGCTGAAGGGAGGACAGGGCTTCAGGGTTTTTTTGGGGGAGGGGGGCTCTCTCACCTTACCTAAACCTGGATCAGAGTTTCAAACAAGGAGGAGGCCACGTGTGTGCATGCATGTGTGTGTACTTGTCCGGCTGGGTGTGGGGGGCATGAGTCCAAGCATACTTTTGCCCTGCCTCCTCCTCTTTCCAATTATGCCCTCCCCAGCATCAGGCTACCACCACCGGCTGAGGGGCAGCCCTCACTGCTTTGCTTCCCCTTGTGCCTTTCCTCCCTCCTCCCCTGTCCCCTTTCTTCGGGTCTTTCATTAAGCTGTACCTATCCTTCTCTGCCCACCTCTTTTGTCCTCTCTGCTGGGTCTCTGTACCCTGTTCCCCAGTGCCCCTGGGTTTCTCTGTCCCCTACTCTGTGGAGTCTTGGCTGAGTGCTGGGTGGAGCACCCAGCTGAGCTGGCCTGCCTGACTGTACCCTCTTAGCCCAGCTCTGCCCTAGCAATGGTGTTGGCCAGCTCCTCCCTTCCTCTGAGGGCAGGTGGAAGCAGTGAGGGGCCTGAGGGGTTTGGACCCCCAGCAGATTGATGACAACCAGAGTACGTGCTCCTCTCCTGAGTGGACACATGGGGAGCAGTGCCCACAACAGGGCATGCGTCAGTCTAGCTACGGTTAATGGTGGGTGACGTGTGTCTGTCTGGGCCCTCGAGCCCCTGTCTCCACCTCCCTGTGGCTCTCCCTGTTGGAGGGAGGCAGCATCACACATCTGGGTCCCCAGTCTTCCCAACAACCTGCCGCAGCTTTTGCAGGAGGGAGGGGTGAGGCTTCGCAGCCTGCTGCTGCCGTCACTGAGATGCAGAGCTGCCAGGTGCTCACAGCCCTCCTGGTGTGGAGGATTTTGGGGGGACCCTTGGCTGCTGTTCCTCTGGACTCCATCTTTATCAGGCACCTTCCTGTGGTCAGCTGTGCCAGGCTAACCCCTGAGAAAGGAGGAAGCTCATTATAGGATGAGTCCCCTCATAGTCTGCAGGTGAATATCACCCCAGATTCTTCATCGTACTCGTGTTCCCATGGAGGGACTGACTCCAGAGTGAAGCTGGCCTCAAAGTGGACTTCTGCAGTCAGTGTCCCCTTCTCCCCTGCCTGTGTGCAGGTGGGCACTGCCAGCTCCTGGCACCTCAGGTGTGTATGGATGGACACTGCCAGCTCCTGGGAGGATGTAGTCTGGGGACATGCTGGGTGTCAGGTGTAGACCCTGCAGGCTCCATTGGGATGACCTTGCCTTAGTTTCCGCAACTGAAATGATAGAATCTGCTTAAGAGGCTGGTGTTAAGAATTAATGGGAGAGGATGCCACCTCTGGTGGGCAAGGAGAGCTCCGTCAGATGCCATGGCAGCCACTGTTAACATCAGCATCAAGCCCAGATGCTGCGGCCATGCAGTAGCCAGTCTCACTTCAAGACCCTCCAGTCTCCAGGGCTCCCACAGGCTGGGTGCCCACCTGTGTCTCTACTTTGCTCATGCAGCCCTGCCATGACTGCATGCTTTTCTCAGAGGTTTAGATCCCCTCCTTCAAGGCCTCACACCCGAGCCTTCTGGAGGCCTCCCCCATCCCAGCTCTGGGCTGTGCTACCCTCTCAGGTTATGCCCATCCACACCAGACTCTAGCTCCTTGAGGAAGACACTGGGCCACCCCCCTCCCTTGCTCCCTGCAACACAGCTTGACTGTGGTGGGGGACGTCGCTAAGCTAATGGTGATTTCCCCCTACGGAGCCCAGGCTAGGCCCTTACCCACATTAGTGCCTTGACCTCAGAGCCTGTGGTCATGTCCATCCTCCAGATGGGGAGACTGACCTCAGAAAAATGAAGGGACCTGCTTCAAGCCCACAACCATGAGCGGCAGGGCTGGGAAAGGATGGATCTGTCAGACACCTCACTGCCCAGCCGGAGGGCTGGGGACATCTGGGCAGTGGGCCCAGGAAGTGGAGGGGGGCTTGAAACCTGAATCTTTGGGAAGCAAATGAAGAGGCCTAGGATGTAAGAGCTGGGCCTGGGGCTTCCAGCTGTAACTTTGCCACACCTCTCTCTCCTCCTTGGGTCTCAGGCAACCCTGAGGGGCCTTCCTTGGCATGAGGCTGCCCTGCCAGCCCCAGCGCTTGTAGCCCCAGTGCTGACCTCTATCTGCCTCCCACGTATACACAGGCCATCGTGGGGCACCCCCAGCCCAGAACTTTCCCTCTCCGAGGCTTTGAGTTATGGGCCAGCCCTGCTCTGAATGGGGAGGGGGTGGAGGAGAGGAGGGGCTTCATCTCAACATGAGATGCTGTTTCCCTCTCCAGATTCCAGTCTGATTCTGGAGAGAAAGGTCATGGAGGTGGGGGTGGGGCTGGGGGTTGTTCATGGAAATCTGAGGCTGGCTTTTCTAGTCCCTTGGCAGTTTTGCCAGGCCTGAGGGGACTTCATGGGGCTAGGATCTTATAGATGCTTGGGGGAACTCATGCCATCTGGATGGGTGGGACTTGGGGGGTTTCGGAACCAGGATTCAAGGGCTTGTTGCTAGGGAATGCTCCAAGGGGCAGTTGGAGGTTTGGGAGTCAAGGCAGGTGGGCCTGGGCCCTGTCTGGCAGGGTGATGTTGCCTGTAGGATAGGAGTAGTCTTTCTCTCTCTTCCCCCTTCTAGCCACCCGCCCCACTCCCATGTGGAAATTTGCCTCCAAACATGGTGCCTTGTGTCTTTAAGTGACTGGGCTGCGGCCTCAGGCCTGAGGAGGACATGCTGGGGCGGGGTGGGGGTGAGGGGCTTTCCCATTGCTGGCTACAGCCCTCCAGCCAACTGGGGAGATTCTCTTCATGTCACTTTTTTTTTATTTTTATTTTTTCCTTCTGGTGCCTACTGTCTAAACAAGAAGCTACAGAATCAATATTCGTATTCCCCAAGGGAAGTGTACGTGTGGTTTTTGCTTTTTTTCTTTTCCCTTCTTCTCTTGTCCTGTGTAACCTGAAGAGCCTCCAGAGCTGCCTGTGGCTAAAGGCAGAAGTAGGGGGCCAGTGGAGGTGACCGCAGAGATTGGGACGGCCCTGCCAGCTTGCAGGATCCCCACAGGGGTCTCTCAGGGCCTCCCTAAAGGAGTCAAGGGTTCTGTCATTCAAGTCTACATAAGGTCAGGACCTAAGGGACAGGCTCAGCCAAGCCCTGCCCTGCCCTGCCACTGTGAGATTCAGGCTGTTGGCTTGGTGTCCCTGGTCCTGGTCCTATTCCCCTCACCTGGGCCCCCATGATGCTTTTTCTTCTGGATCTGGCCTGGCCCTGCTCGGTCCCCAGCCACCGGTGTTACTTATGACTGAGCCTGGTGAGGGGAGGGCCTCACAGACTGTCTAGCTTGGATTAGGTGGGGAGAATCTTCACAAAGGAGTTCCAAAAGCCTCCATCTTAGGTCAAGGGCAAGCCCAGCCCTGTCTTCTCAGTTGGGTAGCTTTCCTGGTGACCTTGGACAAAACCTCTCCTTCCCCTGGGCCTCAGTTTCCTCTCTTCTAAAATCCTTCCAACTCTGACATTCCAATGCCCTAAAGAGACAGATCTGGGGTCTTCCCGCTCCTCTCCACGCCCTGCTTTAGCCGCTGCCGCCAAGCCTCATCTCTTCCCGTGCGAGGGTGCCTGGACCTCCTGTCCTCCTTTGGCCATACCTTGGGTGTCTCACGGCTGCTTTTCAGATTGACCCACTTTGAGCTCTGATCAGCCTAATTGTTCAGCAGAGAGGGAGGGCCATGGGAAGCCTTTCCTACTGATCAGTATCCGTCTCTCCCACCTTGGAAAAAACAAAGGGGAAGGGATGGGTGAAAAGGGTGAGAAGTCACTCCCTCTACCTGTCTTTTCCCCACTCCCCTTTGACCCTGGGCCCCTTTCTTCCCCTATGATGCTTGTCTTCCCTGTTGGCTAGTTCCTTCTGAACAGTACCCCTCTTGGCCTGCACTAAGACTCTGCCACACCTCGCCACAGCTGTGTGACCTTGGGAACTTCCACAGCCTCTCTGGGTCTTGGGGCCTCATCTATAAAATAGGGCTTCCATGGCTGTATGACCACATAGGGTTGGGGTATGACAGCCTGTGAGGGATGGCGCTGGCCCCAAGGAGTCTGTGATAAGGACATGTGGATTCCGACTGGATCCAGGGGGTGTTCACAGTCCAGCTGGGCCTGCACTGCAAGTGCCAAGCCACTGTCCCCTCATCCATAGCACCCAGTACCCATCCAGGCCCTGCAGACACTTGGGACCCACTTGCGATTTGTGGGTCTTTCCTTTTGTGCTTGGCCCTTGCCTTTGCCTGTGTGCACATGTCAGCTTGTAGGTGTGCACATGTGCACATGTCAACGTGTTTGTAGGTGTACCCCCTTGTGTGTGTGTGTTTGTACTCACACATGGATGCATGTATGTAGGTGTGTGTGCATGGGCATTCTTATGTATAGGCAGCAGTAGGGGGGTGTGTGTGTGTGTGTGCGTGTGCACGTGAATTCAAATGTGGGCATGTGCTTGGGAGCCTGTGTAGTGCAAGCACACGTGTGGTTTATCTCTGCAGCCAGAATGGGCTCCTAGTGCCCACCTTCAGCACCCGCCTTTGAGGTTAATGCCAGGGCTTGGCTGGGCAAACACTGGCAGTGGGAAATAAAGCATCCTGATCGTTAGGACCAGTGTTTTGCAAACTTTTATGTTAGAAACAGCCTGAGTTAAGGCTGAGCTGGAAAGTTTGATCTTCTACCAACTGGCGTGTTGACAGTCTGTGAAGGAAACAGAGGCTGCGTCCTTGTAATTCAAATTTTTGCAAATTGAATGGTATTTAGATTCACTGGAGGACTTGGGACTCAGAGGAGCTCCGTGAGTCCTTTGTGAAGTGAAGCATCTTTGCAAACAGCCCTTCCCCGTGTGGAAAATCTGGAGGGTGGGCATGGAGGCCAGGGCTCAGGCAGAGTGGTTAACTCTTGCTGTGTGACCTTGGGCTGGCATTTTTCCCTTTCAGAGTGGGTGCTTCTCATTTGCACACTGAAGGGCAGGAGACTGGCAGCCCTTGAGTATCTGCTGTGGGTTTGGGCCCTCCCCCTCCCCGCAAGACACCGTGGGCACGATTTGGGCTGTAAAAGCTTTGGCTTGATGATCCCTGCATGTTCTCTATCTGGAGCATTTCCAGCAAAGATACTTCCCTTCAAGGATGGATTTTTGTCTACTGAGTCTTCATAAATAAGGCTGTCCAGGGGCCCTGTGATGGGCCCTGGCCCCAGGCGCTGTGTGGAACCAGTTCTTGTGGGTTCTGATGTCTGAGATAACTGTAAGTTTTGCTTTCCTGGCATTTTGAGGGTCTGCCTTTATGTTGTCAGTGCTGCGATGGCCAGGGCCCTTGGCATTTTGGGAAGTGGCTGTGAGCGGCTCAGGAGCCTATAGGCCGGGGGGGTTCCTGTCGGGGTAGGGAGCCTGGGTAGAACCATCTTCTTGGGCATTATGGGCTTTGCATGCCTCCCTGACTTGGAAAGGACATGCCACAGCCACAGAAATCCCTGAGGTCCTGATGCTGCCATCATATAGACAGGGAAACTGAGGCCCAAGATGGGGGAAGGGAACCTTCAAGCCCCACACTTCTGCCAGCTGCACATGCTCTGTGGGCGGGGCCCAGCCCCTATCCCTAATGCTTAATATAGACTGCTGGGAGGGTGACTCCATGTGCAACCTTCCTTGCACTGATGTACAGCTGTTTCTCTTAAATAAAAATATTTGGCCAGGTACAGTGGTTGACACCTGTAATCCCAGCACTTTGGGAGGCTGAGGTGGGAGGATCACTTGAGCCCAGGAGTTGAAGACCAGCCTGGGCAACATGGCGAAACCCTGTCTCTACCAAAAATACAAAAATTAGCCAGGTGTGGTGGTGCACACCTGTGGTCCCAGCTACTCAGGAGGCTGAGGTGGGAGGATCGCTTGAGCCCGAGAGGTTGAGGCTATAGGGGGTTGTGATGCTGCCACTGCACTCCAGCCTGGACAACACAGTGAGGCCCTGTCATTTATAAATAAATAAATAATAAATAAATAAAATCGATGGCATGGGGTTGGGGAGCAAGTTGAGGTCTGCTTTGGCAAACTCAAACGGCAAGCTGTCTATGTGGTGTGAGGCCCCAACTCCTAAGGTTTCTGTGGGGCAAACTCTGATGATGCTGTGCTGTTTCAGAGACACAAAGGCTTTCTGGGTGTCCTTGGGAGGGACAACTTTGTCACCAGGCAGTGTGGGCTTGGAAGGGCCGGTGTGTTCCTGAGACGGTAAAGGCCCGTGCTCTGCCTTGAGTTTCCAGCCTGACGTGGCATTTCAGTCTTGATCACTTTCTTCCACAGCCGTGTTCTCCTCCTGCTGGCGCTGCCTAAAACACTGCATTTGAAGCCTTAAAGGTCAGGCCTGGTGCTGCCACCAGTTCCAACAAACAACTAAACAACCCACCGCCGCCCTGCCCCCTACTTCAGTTATGAGAAAAGAGAACGAGCTGGCAGAGCAGGCCTCTGTGCTAAGGGCCGTTGCAAATGGGCATTTCTCCTTTCTCCCTGTGAGCTGAGTCCTTGATGGGTGTGTTAGGGCCCTGGAACACCTTGTCCTAAGTCCTTGGTGGGTGTGTTAGTCCTTGGTGGGTGTGTTAGGACCCTGAAAGTCTTTGTTTCTCCCCTTGGACCACTCCCCGAGGCTTGCTGGAGTGTTTTCCATTGGGGGCTAGCTAGGACCTGGTACCCCAGAAGCCTGCCATAGGCAGAGCCCCACTTCCCCGTCTGGCCCCTAAGGTCTTGCCTTGACTGGCTCCAGCCTCTGGCCTTGGGACTATCTGGGACACTTGAAGGTCCTGGGAAGAGCTCCAGCCTCCCCACCTCGGGCCTTCGCTCACCTTGTCCCTCTTCAGGCTGCTGGCTCTTCCCAGGGCCCTGGGGTAGGAGCCTTCCTGACCAGCAACCTCCTCCAGCTCCCTGCCCTTTGTGGGTCCCTCCTGCAGCCCCGTGCCCCTCCTCCATCTCTGTGCAGGGTCATGGGGTCTTGAGGAGTAGGCATTGAGCTGACTGCCACCCCGCCTCAAGATCTGAGTCTGAGGAGTGCATTTGGCTGCCAAGAAGAGGCTGCTTCTATGCCTACCATGGAACCCCAGTGTGACGGGTTTTCCTCATGGTGGGCCCTTTATCCCGACAGGGAACCTACAGGTGTGTGGTGCGGCTATCAGCGAAGACCAAGTGTTCACCTGTGCTCAACCTGGTGGCCTCACTTTTATTGTGGCTGTCTGTCCTTGGCCAACTTCCTGTATGGCAACAAGATGGCTGCCACAGCTCCAGGCATCATGTGCAGACCCAGGCACTAGGCATGGAAGAGATGGCTCCTCTAGGTTTCTCTTAAGAGGGGAGGAAACCTTGTCCAGAAGCCCCCAGCTGACTTCCCCTCACACCTCATTGGCTGGCACTGGGTCACATGCCAACTCTAAACCAATCACTGGCAATCTGAACAGTACACTGTGATTGGTTCAGGCTAATCGGGATTTACCCTTGAGCTGAGGATGGGGTCACCTTGGGGCTGGAGGTGGAGATTCTGCAGAAGGCAGGGAGTGATGGAGGATAGGGAGGCAGTGTCTGCTGCAGGGTCAGAGGAGAGGCTGGAGGGTGGGAGTTGGGGCCAAGGAACAGGTGGGAGGCGAGGGCAGAGGTGGCCATGCCAAGGAAATGTTTGTAAAGGAAGTAGTTGTTTTAACCACATCAATCAGTACAAGCTGGGCCCTGGGTGGTATACTTCACACATGTTAGGTCAGTCCATTTTTATCCCAGTTTCACAGATGAGAAAAATTGAGGCTCAGCCAGGCTAAATGATAAAATCACACAGATGGCGAGTGGTGGGGGCAGGATTCCTCCTAGTGCTTGGGTCCAAGCACTCAGCCCTGCCAGACACATCCTTCCTGCATTTCACCTCCTCCAGGCAACCCCTGGCCACAGGACCCTCAGGGTGTCCCTATACTCCCACAATGTTCCGTCATGCGTCCCCTCTGCAAGGGCTGCCCTGCTCGTCAGGCTGACATCCTTGGAGAGTCTATTTCTCACTGGGCCTGTGGTGCCCCCAGGTTCCTTGGAGGCACTTCAGGACCAGAAATAGGAGATTTTTGGCTCCCAATCCCCCTCTGAGTAGAACAGCCCCACCCTTACCTGTGTTATAGATGTGGATCAGTGGTAACTGTGGGACCAGTTGGTGAATACACCCGCGTGGTACAGATGGAGAAACTGAGGCCTGGAGAGGGACACTGCCTTGGGCCTCTCAGCACTTGAGGCATGGGCTAGACCCAAACCTGGGAGTCAGGGGAGCAGCCACTGCCCTGGAGTCGCTGTGCTGTGCCAGTGAGGTTTGGTCAGTCAGGGGCCTGAAGGAGGCTATTCAGGCCACCTCCTGTCTCAGGCATTGCCTAAGGCAGACAGTTGAGGACAACAGCAAGTTGCGGGTTCAGATGACGTCTAAAGATAGGGCTGGCATGAGTGGGCTAAGAGGATGGCCAGAGGGGCACGTCCTGCTGCTGTGAAACAGCACAGCTGACCTGGCATTGGAGGGCCACAGCCACAGAAGTGACGCATAGACATGGCCAAGGGGAAGGCCCAGACTTGGCTGGGTGCTGCTTGTGAGACTTCATTATCATCCTGGGGGAGGGTGGCTTCAGGGTGAGGTGTACTTGCCTATACTGGGGTATACTTTTGCCTACTCGTTGCAGAGGACTGGGTGTCATTGGTTAGCACCCCTTGTGAATATGAGGAGACCCATGCTCCACTGTGGCCAGGAGCCTGGCCCTTCCCATTACTCTCTGGTTCTGTTCCCTGCACCAATCCTGGGTCCAGGCTGGGCATTGTCCAGGAGCCAGTCAGCCAGGGGCGCAAGTCTTGGGGGTAAACCCTGGGTTCTATCCTGCTTCTGGATTGGGGTGCCCCTCTAGCCAGTGTTGTTCCCCACGTGTCACGTGACGGACCTTGGAGCTGTCCAAGGGTCAGGGAAAGGAAGAAGCTGGCCTCTACTGGCCACGGTTGTGAGTCCCCGACTGACAGTCCTCTGATCCGGGTCTCCTTCTGGGGCTTTCTCCCAGTCACTTGCTGGAACTGGTGGTACTGTCGCCTGTTCTCACAGAGTAACCAGGCAGGGCAGTCTGAACTCGCTCTCAATTCTCCCACCCTCAATCCTTCACCCTCCTTTCTCCTTCCCACTCCATGCCTACCTCACCCCCTGGACTGTGCCTAGCAGTACCTGGGGAGAGCGACTTGTGGGGAGGGAGGCAGCATGTTTAATTATTTAAACCACACCTTGGTTGGCACATGCCCCAGAAACCCTAGGGGCTTGTACAGCAGAGTCTATGGGCCTCCCTTGGCCCTTCCTCTCCCAGTGTCCTCCTAACCCACCTTAGCCTCACTGTGGTAGTCTGGGCAAGCCTCCTGCCCTCCTCGTCTGAGCCTCAGTGTCCTCACCATTCTCAGCACCCTCCATAGAGAGGGATCCTTCTGCAGCTGACAGTGGTGTCCCCCTGCCACCTCATCTGCATAGCTGTCATCTCTGTCCTGCCTTATAACCAGTACTTGTGGAGACCTCAGCAAGGAGGCTGCTTCTGATGGGCATGGGGGGTGGGCACAGAGGGGGATCTCTGTCCTCAGGACTGAGTGCCCAACAGGAGAGAAGCCATCTCCTTCCTTGGGGGATTAACACCTCCTTCCATGGGGGCTTAACTATGCATTGAGCATGGAGGAAGCTGGGGAGAGGTTGGATGGGCTGCAGTGGGCCCTGCCAACCCCAAGCAGGACCTACCTGTTGTCCTGCTGACCTCTACCTGTCCTTCAGTGCTTGGCTTTGAGTCGCTGTCCCCTGAAACCTTCCCTGACCTGTTTGTGTGGGTCAGGGGCCTCCTAGTCTGCTTCAAGCCCCTCTCCTCCCCATTCTTGTCCTGAAATAGACCTTGCTGCCTGGCTGCACAGGAGCAGTGTGCCTGGGCAGGGTGGGGGCAGTGGCCCATTGCCCTTGTCTGAAGCTCCAAGCTAGCATACACCAAGTACTCAATAAATGTTTTCTGAGCAGGGAGCCCATGGTCCGCAGGTGTCCACAGAGCCAAGGTGGTCATGACTGTGAAAGATGGAGCAGCCTCTTACATGGCCTGGGACAGAGCCTGGCTTTGCTGGGGCCAGAGGGCAAAGGCCACCCCCACGTATCTTCCTATGGCTTTTGCAAGGAGTTTTCCCAGCCCAGGGGCTGCCTCCAAGGGCTTCCCTGGGGAAGGAGGTGAAGGGGGGTGTCCAGGGACCCACTGGGCTGTATTATTTAATGGGGTGGGGGCAGGGCCCAGGAATTAGCATGTTTTCTAGGACCCCCTCTTCCCCACCAAGTTGAGTCAAGGTAGAGGACTATGGCCATAGGGGATAGGAAGGTAAGCACAGGACCCCCATCCTTTGCCCATCAAGGGTCACTGAGGCCCCCAGGGATGGGGGATGGTGTGTATTGGTTCTGAACAATGTCCTGACCATGGTATCTATGGAAGCCAGTAGAACCCAAATGCCAGTGCATGCGGCCGGTCACCAAAGTCTGCGGCCTGTCCCAGGGAGATCGCCTGGCTTCCCAGCCAGCTGCCCTGCTCCTTCCAAACTGCTCCTCTGCTTAGACACTTGCCGATGCCTCATCTGCCCTGCCACCCACTCCACAGCCTGCCACCTTTCAGAACCTGCTTCCTGACCATCCCTTCCCCACCTGAATCTACTCCCACACTTCAGCTGTGTGTTGGCCTGAGTGGGCTCTGGGGTCTCCAAGGGCAAACTGGGTCCTTGCTCTTGGGACACTCAGTCCATAGGGGACATAAACAGTGAAGAAGACATGGGAGTGAGGCCAAATAAATAACACCATACGTGACTGGTGCTCCAAGCAGCATGCAAGGGGCCATAAGACATCCTGCTCCAGGCCTACAGGGTCCCCTGCCATTCCCATGGCCCTGGGCCTCCCCAGTCATGGTGTGGGGGTCCTGGGGAGATTACCTGGATGCATCTTTCTCCAAGGATAAGCCATTGATGAGGGGCGGCAAGACAAGGGGCAGGGGTGGAGTTGGGGAGAGGCTCACCTTGCATATAGATCCAGCCCCAGCCCCAGTTCTGGAGGCTCCCGGCAGGCCCCACCCCTCTTACTGATGCGCTTCCCGGGACTGCTGCTCCCCTGGGCAGTGCCTCCTAGCACCCACCATGCCTTGGGCTGCCCAGACCTCATGACCTGCCTGTCTGGTGCCCCACGGCCCCAAGTTCCCTGGTACAGAGCAGCTAGGGGAGGGGGTTGTGGGGAACAATCCCAAAGGCCATTAAGTCTAGTGATTTACACGGTTCCTGAGCCAGCACAGGGTAAGTATATTTCACAGGTGATTTCCAGACTGGTGGCATATGGAGGAGGCCATTACTCTAAAATGAAGAAGGATGGGGACTTCATGGGGCCATCTAGAGGGCCCAGGAGCCGTGGGCTTTGTTGGCCTTGATGCATATGCCTGCCATGTGGTAGAAAGCCTGGTTCTGGGGATTATAAAGGGAACCCCTATATGTGACCTTGTTGGTGCCTCAGTTACCTCATCTTTAAACTGGTATCACGTTTCCTATGTTTCATAGTTCTAAGGATGGAACATCCAGTCATTCAGCCACCATTTTTTGAGCACCTTCTGCCTGACAGGCGCTGTTCTCAGGAGATGATGTTCTAGTGACAATATTTGTGTCAAAAAATATACCAGGAAAATGGTGAATGCTTTGCACTTGTGGGCACCTCTTACGGGGGGTGGTGGGGGTGCTGCAGCAGGAGGGAGCTCCAGTGGAGCTCTGGGAAGAGGTGTGTGTGGGGAGGTGGAGTGGGTAATAAGAATATCACCAGCCTCTAACGTTTGTTGGGCTGAGCCTCCTTACTCTGCTGCTCCCACCCCGAGGTCAGGATTGCAAGATACAAAGTACAGAGCAGTGTCAGGATGCTGGGGCCAGGAGGCTCTGCACCAGAGCCCAGTAGTGATGGGTACTGGTTTGTGTCTGTGGAGTGAATGAACGAATGAATGAAATCAATTCCTGAGAGACTGAGCTCTCACTCAAAGAGGCCCACTTCCCTGGGCGCAGCGGTCTCACTGCCCTTCCGTCCAGCGTGTGGAAGTGCTCCCATGTACTTGAGGGTAGGAATTCTGCAGGCCTCAGTGTGGGAGCAGCCTGCCTTGGTGCCTGCAGTCCGTCTGTGGGTGCTCACGGGGTATCACTGTGTGCGGAGCCCACTGCTGGGCCTCGCACATGCTATGCCCTCTGTTTGGATTGTCCTTCTTCTCTGTGGTGCCACCTTCACCTGGCCAGCCCCTAAGGCCAGGTCAGGCCCCTTCCCATGCATCCCATGTCCTGTCCCTAAGGCTTGCTGGACTCCTCTTCCCTCTGCTCATCAGGCCCTGATCTGGATCAGATATCAGCTTCCTCTGCTTGGATTCCAAGCTCCTAAGGGCAGGCCTGCATCTGTTCTGCTTGCTGCCAAATCCGTCCCAGGTGCCCATAGTAGGTACATGGTTACCATAAGAATGAATGAATGAGTGAGTGGGGAGTGAGTGAGCTTGGGAATTTACAGAAAGTTGGAAGCACCTGCAAAGTATTTTGCCAGTAATGAGACCTGCTGGTTCAGCCACCTGCCTCTCCTTAAGCCAATCCTGAGGCTCACCAGGCAGGGTGGCTCCTCTTGGACTGGGGAAGCCAGAAAGGTGGGGTCTCTGGGTCTGCACTAGAAGCCCCTTCCTCGTGCAGCTGTGGATCCCTCACAGCCTGCAGAGGGGATTTGCATTGCTAAAGGATTCACCAGAGAACATCAGAGAGTAATGGGTTCATGGCGTGTCAAGGCAGGTTGAGGATTCACATTCCATTTACATGCAGCTTGGCACACTCTGAGGATCCAGGCACTAGCAAGAAGCAGATCCTAGAGGAGGCGGGTGTTCTCCCCATACCTGGCTCAGGCTCCCTGGTGGGGGCATTGGAGGGAGGGTCTCTGCCCTGCTGTGACAACGTTCCTGCAGCAGGATAGCCCTGACGGGGTATAAGGAAGGACTTCCCCATTGCACTCAGCTTTGGCTTGTGGAGGCAGTGAGTTCTTGAGGTAGGGGTGGGCCAGCCCCTTTCTCAAAGTTGGAGAAGGTTGTAAACGAGGGGCGGTCCTTACCTGCAACCTACTTCCTGTTTAGCCATTAGAGTCCACCTTGAGGTTGAGGAGGCCTGACGGCCGAGGGGACAGGGCCATGGCTCTGGAGCCAGACTTGACTGGGTTCAGATTCTGGTTCAGCAGTGTGGTCTCAGGCAAGTCGCACCATCTCCACAGGCCTCAGAGTGTTCATCGTGAAGGGAGCATGAACTGGCATGCGCCTGACCCAGGTACCATTGCTGTGGTGGAAATCGCACAGAGCGTCCAGCATACAGGCGCTCTGCGTCAGCGCTGCCTTTCCCTGTTGCTTGGCTGCCTGCTGAAGTGGGGGCCCCTTTCCCAGCCCTGTCTTCCAGCCTCTCTCCTACTGCAGAGGGAGGTGGTCAGGGCAGGCCAGTCTGGTAGGGGGAAGATGTTCTGGTAAATTTATCCCCAAGTGTTTCCCCGACTCTTCTTGCCCAGGCTCCAAACTAAGCTCTGTAGAAAGCTTGATAATGGGACTAGGCTGCAGCCCCAGCCTAAGGTGAGGCTTGGTAAAGAGTGGTGAGAACTGTGGCTTTGAGAAGAGGGTGGGGGAAATCTAGGAAGGTTTCCTGGCAGAGGTGACTTGGCCAGATAGAGGAGGGACAAGGCCAGAGAACAAAGCTGGTGGCCCTGATGGGTTGAGTTCTGTTTTTGCTTGGCCTCTCCTCTGTACCTGGGGTGTTCTTGGGGGCCTGTGAGCTCCCACAGAGGTCTCTGCTCTGAGGGGGAACAGAGGACCTTGAGGGGGTCTCTGTCTTTCTAAAAGCAGGAGGCCATGTTGAGGACGCACACAGAGGACAGCTATTTGTGGCTTAGCAAGGATTTGACTCATGCTGGGGGGTGGGGAAGATGCACAGGAGGGGAGATGGGGATGTGTGAATCAGAATCTGACCAGAATGGTTGGTGACACATGGACAGGGTCTGTCCTACCACCTCTAGTCCAGCTTCAGCTCCTGGTGTGGGGCAGGAACAGAACACTATATCTCCTGGGTTCCTCCCTGATGCACCTGGTAACCTCCACAGGTGTCTCAACTCTACTGTGCTCTCTGAGATGAGGCCTGGGTGTGGCTGCCCCATTACAGTACTGGCTAGGCACATAGGGACTGCAGCAGTGTTCACCTCCTGAGAGCCACTCACGCTGAGCCTCAGCTTACCCGTTGGTGAAATGGGCTTGGGTAGGACTTGTGTTCCCATTGTTCCTGACTACCTGGGGTATATGCCGGGGAGAGGAGGTGTTCCAGACACCAAAATGCCTGTAGTCTGTGTCAGTGGCCGGGGTGGGTGGTTCCAGGCCTGGGGAACCCTGGATCCAACTCCTGGATTCCTGTCCCTGTGTCCCTGGCCTGGACCCTTTGACTTGCCCCTGGGAGGTCTGGACTAGTTTGTTAGCGCCTCTCGCTGATTGCTATATCCCAGCTCTAGACTTCTGGGAGATTCACAAACAGTGATACCTGGTGCTGGCACCTTGGTGATTCCTGAGCCTCAGTTACCAGGACAGTTGCTGGTTTTACCCCAGACCTCAAGAAAGGATTCTCCCTCGACCCCTGCATAGTGAGCTATAAGTCACTGTTACCGTGTGTGGCTGCCTGTCTCTGTATCCTAGGAGTTTCTCAGCAGAGTGCAAAACACAGGAATAAACGGAGTGCTGGGTGATGGGAGCTGCTGAGGTCCCTATGGGCCCCAAATCCAGATGCTTCAGAACAGCCTCAATGTTTATAATGATTAATTACTCAATACGGAGTCATGTTTTACATCGCTACCTTCTAAAATACATTTATAACTACCCTACCAGTTACATATTGGGGCTCCACACAGGATTTGGTTGGAAAAATAAAAGGTGAATGATCTTGCTGCCAGAGCGGTTTGAAAACCACCAGGATGGCCCAGTTTTGTCAGTCCACAGATGGGAAACCAAGCCACAGACAGGGGAGGGAGTGAGCCTGCGCAGAGCCCATGGACTCTGGCCCTGGGAACTGGAGCCCAAGTGTCCAGGAGAGAGCTCCATGAGGTGGGTGGAGGTTCTGGGTGGCCAATGTCTGGGGACAGGGTGTCAGAGATAGGGTGGAGAACAGCCCAGGGCTGGGTTCCTCTTCCTCGGCACTTTCTTCTTGCTTCCTGGAAGAAGTGGCTGCTCCAGCGCCAGGCCCTTCTGGGAGAGCCATGAATTATGCACGGAAGCCACAGGCCTGGGCAGGCCCATCATACACAAGCCTTAATAATTCATATGGAAAGGAGCCGGGGAAGGGAGGGCCTCCTGGGCCAGCCCTGGGGCAGCCACCACGCTGCCAACCTCTCCACAGGCTCCCCCTGCCCACCCCACCTGCCTACCCCGTGGCCGGCCACACGCAAGCTGGGCAAGAGGGCTGGGAGGTCAGCAGGACTCTGGGGAGGTGTATTCACTCAGCAAATGGCCTGTTCTTCTAGGCTGGAGAGCAAGAGCCTCCTGGCTCAGGGCTTACAGCCCAAGGCAGAGGCGAACAGTGAGAGGGAGGATATCTGATGGAATACTAGCAGAAAGAATCACCCCAGGGGACATGGAGATCAGTGCTGCTGGGAGGTGCAGTTTCAAATGGAGGGGCAAGGGGGTCTTCACAGAGCAGGTGATGTGTAGAGACTGGAAGGAGGTGAGAGGCCCTTGAACTTCTGAGGACTGTTTCAGGCAGAGGGAACAGCATGTGCCAAGGCCTGTGCAGGGACTGCAGCGGCATGTTCAGGCTACACCAAGGGGCGAGGTCAGGGGATTTGGCTACTGGGGGTGCAGCCACTGGACGTGGGCTTTCCCCTAGTGCGATGGAGTTGACAGGGGAGGGACATGACAGCAGGGCACTCCAGCTGTGTGTAGAGGGGAACAGACTGAGGAGGTGGGTGCCAGGCAGAAGCTGGAGGCTGGTGAGTGAGCTGCAGCTGCAGCGGTGCAGGAACCCTGATGGGCGCCTGGCCAGGCTGGGGCCAGGGAGGTGGTTGGCAGTGGGTGGATTCAGGCACATTGCAAAGGTGTAGCACTTTCTGATGAATTGGATGTGAGTGTGAGAGAAAGTGCATCCTAGGTCACCCCAAGGCTTTGACCTGGACCCAGGGAGCTGCCATCAGCAGAGGCAAGGAGTGGGGAGAAGAGGTGGAGACGGTCCCAAGGGAGGTCAGGATCTTGTTTCGGACACTTTCAGTTTGAGAGGCCCCTTAGCCACACCAGCAGCTGGGCATTGAAGGCTGGTGTTCCAAGTTGAGGTATGTGCAGCCTGAGTGGCGTGTGTGAGCTCTGTGACCTGGAGCACATCACTCAATTTCCCTGTGCCTCAGTTTCCCTCTGAGGATTTCGGAGAGTGATCTGGCTGCTGTGCAGATGAACTAAGGTAGTGCAGTGAGATCCCTGGCCTGTCACTGGCTCAGGCCTGAGGCAATGAGGGCCCCATCAGCCCCCTTGAGGTATGGATCCCTAAATGGCCCATGGAGGCCTCAGGCTACCCCTCCTTGGTTAGAGAGGGAAACTGAGACCTGCAGAGGCCAAGAAGCAGAGCTGAGTGGGCCGCCTGAGCACTCCCATTCCTAGGTAGTGCTGCTCCCTGGCTCCAGGCTGTGCTGCTTCCCTTGGCTCCCCACAACCCAGCAGACTACTGTGAGTAAATATTGGGCTGGACCTGGTGCCCTAATTAATGCCGGATGATGGCTCACTGTTAGTCTGAGGAGGAGGCACAGGCTGCTGCCTCCCAGCCGAGCACCAATTAGAAGGAAAAGCTCTTTCTCAGCAAAGAAAGGGAAGGGGTAGCCCCGTAATTAATAACCTCATGAAGGAGCAGGAAGTATCTGGGCAGGGTCCCAAGGCACGTGTGGTCAAGGCAGATGGCTTTGGACCAATTCATGCTTGGGCAACACCTGCTCCTCCCCCAGCTCCTCAGGGTCCCCAGGGTCCCTGTGCAAACTTTGCTCCTGTGTGCATGGCATGAGTGGGTGAGATGGGGATGGTGCTCCTGGAGGCATCATGCTGCTCATTCTAGGGTCCTTTCAACTGAATCACAAATAGGTTGAAGATGGGTCTATGGCCATACCACCCTGAATGTGCCTGATCTCATCTGATCTTGGAAACTAAGCAGGGTTGGGCCTGGCTGGTACTTGGATGGAAGATGGGCCAGCCCCCTTTGAGTTCTGTCCCTCAGTTTACCAAGTTGTGAAGTGGTGGGTGGCTAGCTGGGGAGCCTTACTTTACCATGAATCAGCTGAGCAAGCATGCTTCCCGCTCACTCTAGCCTCAGTTTCCCCTGTGGTCTATGTAGTGTGAGGCCAGTGCTGGTTGGCCCCCACATCTGAAGGCACTGTAATCTTCATAGCTTGGAATTGCGTGGCCCAGGTGGCCTCTAGGGAGTGAGTGACCTCGGCTACACTGTTGCCCTCTGCCAGCCCTGTCATTCTTGGGAGTCCTTGTCCTGGGCTTTGAGCCCCCAAAGCTGCCAAAACCTGAGAGCTTTCTCTCTTGCATGGACAAGCAGGAAGGAAGGTCTGGTCACAGGAGGCCCTGCCCTTCCCCAGCTCCCTGGACAAGGCACCCCACCAGGTCTCTGCTGCATTGGGTTTCTAGGGACAGTGCAGGGAGGGGCTGCAGCCCACCTGGAGGCCACAATCTTAGGAGGAGGCACAGCCATCCCACGCTTAGGGAGCTGCAGGCTTGAGGAGGGAGCCTGGACTGTGGTGAGAGCAGTCCCGCCTTCTGGATGGGCCTGTGTGCCACGAGTGTGTGGAGCAGCCATTGCTACTAACATTTGGGGCTATGGTTTCCACTTACCTCCTCTTTGGGTCCTTGGAGGTCAATGGAATGGTGAACTTTATCTCTGTTTTCCAACTGTGGAAATGGAAGCCTAACAGGAAAGTTCTAGTTGAAGGTCTTGCAAGAGCCAGGGCTGGATCTGGGCACTCAGTCCATGTACACAGGGACATCCACCCCGAGTGGTCAGAGAGGTCTCCCCAGGGGAGGTGGCCCAGGAGATGCCACCATCCTGGAGTTCATCCTTGAGCTTCCCGCTGTTTGCAGCAGGGCAAGTGCCTAGGGGAGGGACCAGCCTTGTTCCAAGCCCTGCTTCAGCTGCTTTCTGAGCTTGGAGTGACACCTTCTCCAGGCTGGGATTGGGGAGTGGCCTGCTTGCCTCCCCACCCTGTCTGTCTTTCCCTTTCAGAAGAATGCAAAGGTGCTGAGGTGGGAGGTAGCAGGCCAGTGGAAATAATCAGAATAATTAAGTAGCACTTTATATTTTATAGTTTTTGTT
The DNA here is from genome assembly GCA_963573385.1 of Cacajao melanocephalus. NCBI lineage: Eukaryota > Metazoa > Chordata > Mammalia > Primates > Pitheciidae > Cacajao > Cacajao melanocephalus. Next base: position 21,538 of record CAUYLG010047818.1, on the reverse strand, counting down.
TTTTGAGACAGTTTCGCTCCATCAACCAGGCTGGAGTACAGTGGCACGGCCTCGGCTCACTGCAGCGTTGACCTCTCAGGCTCAGCAATCCTCCAACCTCAGCCTATCGGGTAGCTGGGACTACAGGCATACAACACCACATTCAGCCAATTTTTGTATTTTTTTGTAGAGACAGGGTTTCACCATGTTGCCCAGGCTGGTCTCGACCTCCTAGGCTCAAGCAAACTGCTCACCTCAGCCTCCCCAAATCTTGGGATTACAGGAGTGAGCCACCATGCCCGGCCTGCACTTTATTTTAAATTGTTGCCTTCCCCAGAGCCAGGAGAATAATTGGCCAGCCTGTCACAAGAGAAGCAAAAGACCTGGGGCACCACCATTGCCAAGTTTGCTTCACCGTGCACTTGGCAGCAGTGGCCTTCGCTGTGCCTGCTCCCTCACACTCCTCACCTGCCCCAGCCTCATCCTGCCCTGTCATCCACCCCTCCTGCTTCCCCTGCTGCCCCACCGCAGTATGCACCCCTCACTCCCTCATGCAGCGGCTGACCTGCCAAGCTGAAGGGAAGGCCGCAAGACTGATTATAGGTGCCCGGTGGAACACGGTCAATCCAGACTGGCCATCTGGGAGAGGCAGCAGGGCTTTGATGACAAAAATGCATCCATGTGAGTGGTGAGAAGGCCCACAGAGGCAGAGCTCAGTCATTCCGAGCCCCTCCTCCCTACCAGGCCTTGACCTTTCTGGGCCTGCCCCTGTCTGCTCTTGAACAGAGCCCCTCCCCCATCCTTTCTTGCCCCTCAGCTGGGTCCAGCCGCCCACACCCACCCGTGCCCTCTGAGGGTGAACCTGCTGTGTCACCTGTCTCTGGTTTTTTGATTTGTTTAATTATAGATGAGTTTTCTGCATAATTTATTCCAAAAGCCTGGATTATACTGTACAATTAAATCACATTCTGATCAACAACTTCACATATAAAATTAACAACTGGCAACAGTTTAATCTATGCTGCTGCATCTGCACACGGACTCCTCTTCCTTTTCCCCCACCCTTCCTCCCCCTTTCTCCCCTCCCCTCCCCTCCTCAACCTTCTTCCCTTCCCCGCTTCCCTGCTTCCTCTTTACCCTCCCCCTCCCCTGAGCATTTGCAGCTGCCCCTGAGCAGGAGGCCCCCACCTGAATGTGCTGCAGTTTGACCTGGGGCCTCCCCAGCCTTCTAGCTGGGGTCTCAATGGTCCTGTCTGCTAAAGGGGTCCTCAGCTGCAGCTCCTTACCCCACCCACAGATGATGTCACTCCCTGGCTTGATAGTGACATCCCCTCTCCCTCCCCTACTCCTCTTGGTTCTGAACCCTGGAAACCAAGGCCTGGCATCCTGTAATACTGGGTGTCATTTTCTTTCCTGCAGAGCTGCCTCAGCCTACCAGGCCTTTTCCGAAGCACTCCTCCCCACAAGCCTCCCCACCCCAACACAATTTTTCATCAAAGATGTCCTGAGCCCTCAATAAGTCTTTAGATCTTCGGGAGGGGCTGTATTACATGAGCTGCTAGCCCTCAGGGGACTGCCCAGTAAAAACCTGTAGATTTGCCCATTAAAACTATTCAGCCAGTCATTATTACCCCCATTTACAGATGGAAAAGCTGAGGTTCTGAGGGTCAAAACTCTCCAAGGTCATGCAGCAGCAGAGGTGCCTTTCCCCTGAGGCTTCCCAAAGGTTGCAATGTCCTGGAGAGATGGGGTCATGGAACAGATGGAGTCAGGACAGGTCTGCTTCTCTCTAAGTATGTGATCCTGTACCCATCCTTGCCAGGGGCTTCCATTTTCTTGTCTGGGAAATGGAACCACAATGTGTTCACCTCCCTAGGGTGGGGCACATTGGAGGACGTGACTCAGTCCCTAGTCTCTTGTGCCCACACCAGTCATTAAGCCACTGCAGCCCCTAGATGCCTGCATCTCCTCCTGGCCACTCTCCCCTCACTGCCTTGTTAATTTGGCACTTAGAAGCACTTAGGGATAAGCAGTGTCATCTCAATGAAAAGCATGGAAAATTACAAGGATGTAGGGAGCCAGCAGGTGCACCTCCCTGTTGGGTGTGTGGTCTGTGGGCAACACTGTCTGGTCAGGGAGGCATTGGCTGAGCCGGGTGCTTGATTCCAAGTAGAGGGAAGTCTGGGCAGGATTTTATCAGCTTACCTTTGACCCAGTGCAGGTAGGGATTCCCATGCATCCCTTGTGTTTCCAAGGCCCCCTCCCTTCTGCTGGTGTGAGTACGATTGACTGGCCAGGGTTGGACCTGGTTTGGTGGGTAGCTTCTCGGCCTCCAGGCAGGAACAGTACAGGTGCATAGTCAATTCCTTGCCCCCTCAGTGCCTCTGTGTCACCCTTTGGAGCTGGCACTGGGACACTGGCCAAGTCCTAGAACCCACAAAGTCATATCTCTGTGACAATGGAATGAATTATCTATCATTTTCTTTTTAACTCTGAGAGACACATATTGCCTCCTAATTGGGTTTGGTTTAAGTGAATAATCAGAGTAACTTCTTTTCCCTGGCACTCTGCTGATGGGCAACATGCTAGGGCCTGGGGTCTGCCCAGCAGGTCCAGGATGCCAGGCAAAGGGTTGGAGCCACCCCTAGACCTTGGGAGGACACGTGTGTGGCCTGCTGTGTCATAGCAGGCCAGTTCCTGCAGCCCATAGCAGAGTCTAGAGCTACTCCGCCTCGGGGTGGGAGTGAGGAAACTGTGTGTATGTAAGAGACAGAGAGGGAGGGAGAGCGAGCGTGTATGTCTTGGGGAAGAATTGGACTTCATCCTGAGACTTGGCTCTTCTAAAAATTATTTTAGTGTTGAAGTAGCCTTTTTAGATGAAATGATGATGATTATAATAATAATGTGTTGTCTGGGCAAAATAAAACTTGGCATCCATGTCTCTTTTCCCAATTAATTTTCTTTTACTTATCTGTGAAATCCTAGAAGCAGAGACCTATAGACATACTAAGAGTCAATAGTCTGGGGTGGAATCAGTGATGTGCTGGTAAATGTTTAAAATTTGCTCTCCAGGGGGAAAAACATGGTTTCTAGCATTTGCCAATTCCTGCGGTGTAAATATTCCCGCCATGACCTATTTCAAGCTCCCCAGGTGATGGTACCGAGTGCAGAGTTGGGAAGAGGTGCACAGAATCTGCTTTTGTGAGTCAGCTCTTGTGACTCCATCACAGCTCTGGGGAAAGTCCTATGTTCACTACTTCCTGGATAGGTGACCTTGGGCAGGTCAGTTAAACCCCCTATGCCTCAGTTTCCTTATCTGTAAGGTGAGATGATAGCGTGCTTCTTTGTGAGGACTGAAGCAAAAAGCAGGTGACATGGTGGCACTGTGCCTTGTATATATTGGATGCCCTTGCACATATGAGTTCCAAGAAGGATTGATTGGCATTTTATCCCCCACACCAGTCAGTGACTGAAGTCAGGGGTCAGGGTCAGGACCAGGGCAGAGCTAATGGTTCAATGGTTCCCTTCAGGGATCAGATCCTCACTCTGCCCATTTGTCCCCTGCCTGACTGACTGTGGTAGCCCATCCCAATGTTAGTCCCCAGGGCTCCATCTCAGGAACACAAAGGAGCCACTGGCTATGTCATCCACCCACAGCCAGGCCCAAGAGATGAGTGCCCAGTGAACGGGGCCAGGGGTCATGCAAGCTCTCAATTCTCTGCTGCCCTTTGCCCTCCCCAGGCTGGTAGCTGAGGCCTGCTTGCCCTTCTTAGACCAGCCTGCAGCCTGGCCTCCACACACACTCAGGGTTAGATTTTCCCCTGTAGTGGGGAGCGGAGGAGGGAATCAGGCCATGGCTCAGCCAGCAACAAGCCGAAGCTAATACCTCTTTCTTTTGATGTTGATTTTTTTTCCCCATCATGGTCCTGACATTCAGCTTGGCAAATTGCAATTAGTGATCTGCCTGCCTCCTGCTCCGAGTTCCCATGCCAACCGACCCAGGCACATACACCACAGTGGCATGGGCCCAGCCCCCTAGCCACAGGACTGAGGTGGGAGGCAGGGCAGGAGGCCAGGTGGAGGCTTGGGCTCTTCTGACCCATGGAACCAGAACAGTCCCGGCCTAAGTGGCACTGGGGAAGCCAACAGGCCCAGGGAGTTAGGGCCAGATGCAATCTCCTGGACCCCAGGGCTTCCAGGGTACCTCCAGAGGCTGGGGGGCTGGCATCACCCTGCCCCTGCTCCACCCTGTGGGCTGTGTTTGACCCATGGCTTATTTAAATCTTCATGGTAATTTTTCTGTACACTCTTCCTGGAAAGGCCTTGGTTTGTAAAATGGGAGTGTGTCAAGTGGGACAGAGAAATTGAGATACCTTTACAGATGCATGAGGGCAAAGAGCACCTTTGTGGTTCTCTGTGGTTCTCTCTGGCTGGCCTCTGGCAAGGTCTGGTGTGGTTTTGCTCGCCTCATCCGGCTCTGCCTAAGGGAGTGGGTCACGCATCTAAACCCAGGCAAGGCCTTGCCCCAGACAGCTTCCCTCTTGTGGGAAGGAATAGGGTCTGAGAATAGAGGGCCATGTGACCAACTGTCTATCCTGTCCACTCACAAAGATCCCCGTGCAACGAGCGCCTTTGACTTACCTATTCTCATGTGTTCTTATAACACCCTGGGAGGTGGCCCCAAATTATCCCTGTGAGAAGGAAGCTGAGATGCAAATGGGTTAAAACAATCCCAGAGTGGTACCAGTGTGAGGGAGACCTGTGCAGGCTATGGCTCAGGTAGACTGTGGGGCAGGATGGTCTGCAGTGGACCCATGAGTGGGTGGTTCCTGCTGGACATCCAGCAATGAGCCTCGGGTAAGTGTCTGTCTACCAGGGTATTGGACAGGCAAGGGCTGCCTGATCTGGAACTCTCTGTGTCCACTGCTCAGGTGAGACCTGGAGGGGCAAGGACCTGCCAGTTACACAATGACTTGGTGACAGCAGTGTTCTCTCCCCTTCCCCAGGCCCCACCTGGCCTTGGGAACAGGTGGCTTCAAGATCCAGCAGACCTTACCCCCTGAGGCTCCCTCGTGTCCCCCTCCTCCCTGGTGTCCAGAAGTCCCCATGTTCAGAGCAGCTACATCAAGGGCTGGCTCTTCACAATGAACAGTGGCCTCGCTGCAGGCTTCTCCGAGCCTCTGAACTCCCTCAGCACATCCACAATGCAGTTTTCTCTCCTCCCTGCCGCCCTACAGTGCATGAGGAGAGCCTGGGCCACCGGGTCTGGACTTCAAAGGAGAATCGCAGGCACTTGCTGGTTCCTTGCCATGGTTCCTCCTCTAGTGAAAATTAGGGTGTGAGTGGATGACTGCCCCTGGTGCCCCCGGGTCGCTGGGGCGGGGCTGTGCCAGCTCCAGGTGAGCCCTCCTGATGCCTCTCTCCTCTCTCTGCATGCAGGATGCAGCACTGGGCCCGGCGCCTGGAGCAGGAGGTTGACGGCGTGATGCGGATTTTTGGAGGCGTCCAGCAGCTCCGTGAGGTGAGCCCGATGCCACTTGCTATCTCTTCCAAGGGAAGGGGGAAAGCTTCAGAAATAAGGAGTGGAGAAGATTGGGTTTAATGGGTGTCCTGGTGCGGTGGGACCTGCTGGGACCTGCTGGGACCTGCTGGGCCCAGGGTGGTTGGGGAGGTGGGGACATGACTGAAGAGCAGCGCTCCTCCGGGGCCTGGCCTGCTCTTCCTGAGGTCACAGCCAGAGCAGCAACCCCGCTTGGACGACGACCCTGTTGCTGAGAGGGATTTGGGGCTTTTGGGGCTTTTAGGAGGGAGAGGTCTGTGTCTGAGGCACACCTGGGATGGGAGCTCAGGCCCAGGAAGGACCAGTGGACGTGGTGGGTGCATCGGAGCCGAAGGGATCCAGGAAATGACAGGATGGCCGGTCCATGCCAGCCCGAAAGCGGTGCCTGAGGTGCTGTAGCAGGAGACAGTGGAAATCCCATGCCTGGCGAGATGAGGGATCCAGGTGCAGGAGGGGTGATTGATTAGGCACCAGCCACCACATCCATCCTGGGAGATTATGTTAATGTTTGAAATAGTGATGTGAAGAGCAGGCCATCCGTCACCCCCGGAAGCTGCAAAATGTGCTGCTGTCAGACTCCGGGCTCCTGAGCCATTGCTCTCTATGTGGAGATGTAGCGCCTGGGAGGGCTGAGCTCTTGGAGTGACAGGGCTGCAACTCCTAGGGTACGTGCGTTCTTTGAGGATCTTGTTGCCGGGGGCTTGGGCCAGGACGTGCTGACCAGAACCGAGCAGGGGATTAAATGGAGGTCTCCCATTGAGAACTGCAGAGTAAACTGGCCTACTGTGGCTGGTTCAGTCGGGAGTCCAGGTCCAGGGTTTGGGGATTATATACCCACTGTGTTCCTGTTGTCCCTGTTGGTCAGGGCCAGGTCAGCAGATGTGGGGCAGGGACAGTGGGGATTGTCCTGAGTCCTTTCCTCACGCTTAGCTTATAGCTGGTACCCAGGAAGTAGGGGTGGCAGCCAGTGTGTTGACATTGGGTGTGGATGTAGGACCTCTGGCACAGGCTGGGGCAGATCAGGGGTGGCTAAGGACGTGGCAACACTGTGGGGAGAGAGAGTCCAGGTCCCTGGAGGTCTGTGTCCTCCCCGTCAGTGGCCCAGTGACACTCAACATCCCTTTCCTGGTTGCTAGGCTTGGATCTCAGTAGCCCCCATCACACTCTCTTCCTGTGAACTCTCAATGACTCAGCTGCACTTGGAGGCCGGCAGAGCTTTCCAGAGACAGTGCTGTAGGGAAAGCTGTTCCGGAACAGGAGTCAATTTAGGCTCAGGAATAGCACCCAACACTAACCAGGCTCCAAGCAGCCACTGCCAAGGATAGCTGTGTGGGCTAATGAAGGAATGATAGCTCCCCGATGTGTACATCCAGCACCTTTCCAAGTTTCGTATCAGGACATAAGCTATACCCCACATCAGGAGTTAACCGTAGCCCTCCGGTCAAGAATCCTTCATACTTCGAACCTTCAGCTTGAGGATGTTTATTTGATACTCACGGGCAACTCAGGCTCTGAATGTCTGGTAATGAGAAAATAATGTACACACGTCAAGCCTGAGGTCTGTCTGGACCAGTAAGCTTGCTGGATTGTGAGAACCAGAGATGGAATCCCAGCTCAGCGTACCCATCGTGTGCCCCTGGGTAAGCCCTGGATCCCCTCCGATCCACATTCTTGACTCCTGACACAGCTGGAAGTCTGACTGGAGGATGAAGTGGTTAAAATAGCAATGGACAGGCTGATACAGATATGACCCTTTTTTGGAAATCAAATTTGAATTTCCCTCATTGGTCGTTTTCACTCCCAGGGATCATTTCCCTTCCTTTCTGATGGGACTTGAGAGATTCCAGACACTTTCATCAGTGAGCGTGTCTCTCCCACCCCCTCCTGCCCAGCAATCAGCAAGGTGGTCATGCTGCTGGCTTGTAGCAGAGCTGGGGCATGGACGCTGGGCTCCTGACTCCTGTTCAGGGTGCAGCTCCAGCTCTGGCTCTACTTCCCCTCTTGGTAGGGTGGACAAGATGAGCCTGGGGCAGTAGGGAGCTGGGCCAGAGCAGGGCCATGCTCAGCGTGGCAGACAGGCAGGCAGAGAAGTGCTGACCTGGCGTCCCCGGCTCCTCCTGGCACTCTGGTGGAGTGCCTCTGCCTGCTGATGACTGCCAGCTCTCCAACGGCAATCTGTCCTGCTCTAGTTTTCCTCATCTGCTTCCTCAGCCTCTTACTTCCTGCCAATAGCTATGGGGCTGTTTCTTGGCACAGAGCACTCTGGTGAGGTGGGTGTGGAGGTTGGGGGGCCAGGTGTAGAGTTCTAGAGGAAGAGGGCAACCCTGTGGGGTTGCTCTCTAGCCCCTCATGACTCACCCCTGACCCTGACTGAGCCACCATTGCTCTCCAAATGCAGACAAGGACGGTCCATGTGCCCAGCCCATGGCTGGCTCTGACAGGTCAGGAAGATGCTTGGAGCAGAGCCCTGACCCAGCTGTGATGCTGCTGCAAACCCTGGTGCCAGCCCTGCCAAGCTGGGAGCCTTGGCCCCCACTGGGGCTGCCCTTCCTCAGCCCTCTTTGATCTGTTTTTGAGTTGCCCCCCAAACAGCTGGGGTGATCCTGGCATCCAGGCCCCTTGGCCTTCTTCCCTTTGAAGGCTGCCCAACCTGCATGCCCCCATCCTAGAGGCTGCCCTACACCCAGTAGCTCGGAGCCACGAGGGCTGGCAGCTGCCAGAGTGCAGAAGCTGCAGACAGTAGCATTTGGGAATGTTTCCTTGCCTTGGCACTTTCCTCCTCCCAACCTCACCATAACCCCCATGGGGCATGGCTGGGCGCAGACTGGCCTATTTGCAGGTTGAAAACTATGGCATACTTCTGTGGCATGCGGGCACTCCTTGTGAAGACCCCATTTCATTTCCTCATCTAATACCACAGCTAGGGCATAGCTGGAGCTCTCCTTGTGGCCTGGTGCTCACGTGCTAGTCCCATCCCCATGCTTGGCCAGACACTCTGAGCCGAATCCTCCCGGGTTCCCCAGCCCAACTCCCACCAGCCCTGGCCCACTCTTGGCCTAAATAGGCCACAAAAGTATGGACCCTACTGTGTTCTCCCCCTGCAGAGCCCCTGGGGCCTGAGCAAGGTCTTTGGAGCCTCCTCTCCACCCTCCCCCATCAGCACCGTATTGTCCCATCCTGGGGGAGAGCAGAGTGCATATTCTTGGGCTCTGAGCTCCTTTACGTAATGAGGTTGATCAGGATGAATAATTCATCAGGTGCCTGGGGGTGCATAGGGAATGGGGGTGGGGAGGATATGGAGCTGGGACAGGTCTCCCCTCTCTGAAGCCCAGGTCACTCTGATGGGTACAGCCAGGAACCCACCTTTGCCCGGCTAGGTGTCTAGGGTCCAGGGGTAGCAATGCTGGGAACCTGGTGGGAAGGAAAGCAGGAGAGATTACAGTCAGACACGATGAAGAGCTAGTTGGCTCCTGAGGCACGCCAGCCCCAGGATGCATTCCTGACCTCAGAGAGACACCTTCCTTGGAGGATCTCCAGAAGGAGGGAAGCTCCTCTGCCTGGGATCGGGACTGAGGCTACAGCTGCCTGGCCAGAGCTGGGCTAGGAGCAAGAACCTGGGACAGCCATGTTTGTAGGACACAGGCTACCCTCTGGGAAGGCTCAAGCCAATTCTGGACCCATGGAAGCCTTTCCCAGTCCTCATCAACCACTCATAGCTTGCCTGCCAGTCAGGGCAGAAATGGCATTATGGTGCGACCCATGTCCCGGCTGCCTCAACCCCATGATGGCCTTAGCCCAGCTACATGCTGCTAGTTATTCCTGTGGTCCTATCATACAAATGGGAAAACTGAGGCCCTGGCTGCTGTCTCCACCAGCCAGTCCCATCATGCATCCCTGGCAGGCCAGCCCCGAGTGGTGGTGGGGAAGCTGGTTAGCAGAGGAGCCACCCAGGGAAGCCCCTCCCCTGGACTGCTGAGCCTGTATTCATAGAGAAGTGGACCCTAGGACTTGGAAATCCCCAACTTGAGTCTTTTGTTCCCCTCTCCACTGCTGTGCTTCTCTGGACAGTCATGGTGATTCAGGTTGATGGTGTCTGTGTGTTCCCACTTCTTACGGGTAGCCAGGAATGGCATTTTCCAACCAGTGATGGCAGCACAGTCCTACTCCATCTTGTCTGCCCCCGGCCATCTCTGTGCCCCGTCTGCTTAGCACTCCACAGGAATGTGTAATTAATATTTGTGGAGTACCACATCTGGAGCTGGCTCCCGGCATGGACCAAAGCCTGGCCATGTCCAGGGCCCCTTTCCCAAGGGGTCAGCGAGGTAAGACAGGGTCCCTCTGCAGGTGTGTTTGAGACAGGCTTCCTCTTGTCCCCTTCCACCCTCCTCCTCAGCTGGCACAGCCAACTTTGGAAACACGTGTATACTCACACACTGACTCCGGGGGTGCTGGCTGAGGCTGCACTCTGGTTCCATCTAGGGAGGGTGCCCTCTGGGCATCTGGGCATCCCAAGTTGGGTTAGCAGTGCCTGAAAGTAGCAGGGAACCTCAGAACCTTAGAGGGGCTGGAGCAGAAGAGGAAGAAGGAAGCCAGTGGAGAGGGGTGCCCAGAGGGCCAGGTAAGAGTAGAACAAGAAATTGTCACCCCAGACCCCACAGAAGGTCCTTTAACCAGAGCACTGTGGTTCACATGTGCCCCCAGGAGACAGGCATGCAGCTTCTTGGCCAGGTCTCCCACTGGCACAGGCTGTCACACTGACACACTAAGTCAGGTGAGGGGTGGAAAGCGCAGCACAGCCCCTCTGCAGGGCTCCTGCAGCCTTGGAGCTGGCATTTCAGGGCTCTGTACTTGCTCATTGTGCAGCCTCCACCCCTCTACCCAGCCACCTCCTGGTGAGGCCCAGCGGCACCCTTGTCTCCTGGTGTAGATGATGGGGATGTGGGGCGCATCAGGGTGGGGGGCGATGGGGAAGCGCGGGTGTGAAATATGCCGCTGGATAGGGATTGCTGTCGCTTGCCTCCCTAAAAACCCACATATATTATTCTTTAATGGAAAGTTAATTGTCTTATTATTCCCTCCATATGGTCCTCTTGCTTGGCACCCAGCGGGGATGCGTGGGGCTAAAGGGGGGGCTCCTGGGAGGGTGTCTGAGACATGGCGAGGCCGCTGCTCGAGCATAATTGGGTAGAGAGGCGGGTGCACAGCAGCCTGACCAAAGCCCTGCCTAGACCCCCTCTGTGTCCCCCCAACCCAGTCTGCTCTCTACCTCTTTCCTTCCTACGCCCTGACCTAGGGGCAGCCTCTTCTGGTATCCCCCACCCCCGCCCACTGTAAAGTCTGGGAATGTTCTCTCCTGAGCACTGTGTGGGAGACACAGGATTGGATTGGGAGTGGCTGTTGCCCTCCTGGCCCCTCCAGCCCCCCCATATACATACACACTCTGTTGTTGCTGGCAGCAGAAAATTCCATTTTTGAGAAGCTTTTTCTAAAGCCATTTCGTCCATGACAGGCGCTCTGGCCTGGGCCAGATGACTGGCTTAGGTGGCCCGTATCCTTCCACACGCCCTCACCAGAGAGGAGCTGTGTGGGCAGGGGGACTGTCTGAGATGCCTGCCCCAGGGACCCGGCTTATGTCGGCCACTCCTTCTGTGGCACCAGCCACCTGGAGGCTCCCCCACCCTAGTGGCTCCTCCAGGGCTGGTGAGGCTAGGCCAGGTATGGGTCCCCTTCTCAGCCCCTTGCTCCCTGCCAGGCCTCCTCTCTTCCTGCTCCCTGGGATGAGGGTGTCATGTCAGAACAGCCTAGAGCAGATGGAGATGTAGTGGCAGGAAGGCCCCAGAGAGGCCTGGGTGCACATGGGTGCCTGGCTTCTAGAGTCCAAGCAGGGCAGAGCTGGGGCAGGGAGCCCTGCTTTGAGGCATCTGGGATTCTGGGCAGCCTCAGCAGGGAGTTGCCCTCTAGGTTTCTATGGAGGCCATGGGCGTAGAGGGGCAGGTCTGTGGGAGCAGCATCTCTGGGGGGATCAGCTGGTGGTGCAGTCATGGAGAGGGCCTCCAGCTTCCAGCTTGTGCCAACAGGTCACTACAGGGCACTTCCAAGATCCGTTCCCAGGAGATGGGGAACAGCTTGGAGTAGGAGAGAAGCGGTAGGAAAAGCTGTGCCTTCTGAAGGTAGGACCTGCCTATGGTCCCACAGCTGAGGTCTAGCTGGATTTGGATTTGAATCTAGGGCCTGTGCTGGGGCAGCAGCTGGATAGTGGGAGGTAGTGAAAGAATGAAGTGGACAGGAAGGGTAGGTACTGTGGGACCCAGAACATGCCCTGCCTCTGAACCTTGGTTCCCTCACCTGTGAAACGGGGATCCAAGTAGTCCTGTCTCACGGAGTATGTGGAGATCTCAGGGGAGCAGGAGCAAGGAACAGCTGCAGATAGGTAAGTGTGGGATGCTTTTGTACCACCCACCCACACAGCCACTATCAATTGCCTGCCCTTCCAGAGGTCGATCACAGTTTAGAAAAGTTCACATGCCCAAGGTGTCCTCTGCTTGGTTCAGCCCAGGGGTTTAGAAATTGGTCCCCTCTTCTCGCTGATCATGACACCTTTTGGGGACATCTCCCTAAGATAGATACAGAGGCTACCAAGCTGGGGCACAGCTTGAAAACACAGGCCTGTGGACCAGGGAAGGGTAGGTGGTTTCTTTGGCCAGAAATCCAGGGAGCCAGCTGCAGAGACACTTTAGGGGAGGAGGTGGGTGGAGGCAAAAGGAGGGGCCCTATACCCTGGAAGACTGTGAGTCAGTTTCTCCAATCAGTCAACAAGTTGGCAACTTGTGTCTCAGGCCCCATGGGCTTACAGAAGGGAATCGACAGCTGGGTGTGGTGCCTCATGCCTGTAATCCCAGCACTTTGGGAGGCTGAGGTGGGCAAATAACTTGAGGCCAGGAATTCAAGACCAGCCTGGCACATATAGCAAAACCCCGTCTCTACTAAAAATAGAAAAATTAGCTAAGCGTGGTGGTGGATACCTGTAATCCCAGCTACTCTGGAGGCTGAGGCAGGAGAATTGCTTGAACCTGAGAGGTAGAGGTTGAACCTGGGAGGTGGAGATTGTAGTGAGCAGAGATTGCTCCACCGCACTCCACTCTGGGCAACAGAGTAAGATTCTGTCTCAAAGAGAGATAGAGAGAGAGAGAGAGAGAGGATGGAGTGGAGTGGAGTGGGGGACCTGCAAAGCCACCTAGATCTGAGCTGTGCCTAGATGTTGGCATTGGGAATGGGGAGCTTAGTGGGTAAGAAAATAGACTGGCCGAGGCCAGGGCTGAGGATCAGGGGTTCTTGAGGGTAGAATCTCTCAGGATCTCTGCAAGGTTCTCTGCCTGGGTTCTCTGTCCCTTGGTTTAAGTAAGAGACCATCTCAGTGGCCATGAGCAGAACCTCCCTAGGCAAACGGCACTGCTCTGCCTGGAAGATTTTAATCACTAACCCTTGGCTTTGCTGCAGGGCCCTTCCCTGAAGTGAGGGTCACTCAATCCTTCCATCCTGGGAATTAACAAGGTTTGTCTGTGAAACTTCCTGAAACCCTAAACATGCATGCACGCACACACACACACACACACACACACACTTCTGATGAACTTGGCTGGTTCTCTTCAGAGGTCCCTAGGAAGGCTGGCCTTGCAGCAAGACAGGGGAGGGGGGAGGTCAGCCTGACTCAGCCCTTACATCTTGTTGAAGAGTGGCCAGGGTCTACTGTCAACCCGACTGGCCTCTGCATCCGTCTCTGAAGAGGGACAGGCCTGCTGTGTCCAGAGCCAGAGGCTGTTCTGGATGTTCGAGGGTGGGAGATGAGGCTTGGGGGTGGAGGACTGAATGGGTTTCATGCTCACCCCCCCACCCCCCCGGGGACAGTTGACCCAATCTGCATTCTTCCTCCATCCTTCACTCCCTTTCATTGCTGGATCTGTGGTAGCCACAGGGACGCTTGCTTCAGATTCGTGGAGCCCCAAGCACTTGGTGGAGGCAGAGAAGTAATTGGTTCTGACAAACCACAGCCAGCCCCAGGGGCGGCAGGAGCAGCATTTACCACAACCAAGCAGGAGGTGAAGGCTCAGTACGGCCTCCCTCCACCTTCTTCAAGTGTGACTGCCCTCACCTTATAAGTGGAGATTTTGTTTGGAGAAAGTTATGGAGCCATAAACCTTTTCTCTTTCTTATATTTCTCTCCCAGCCCTGGGACCTGATAGTTCTGAACAGAGGCTGGCCTGCTCCAGGAGAGGGGGAGAGACTGAGGCAAGGGGGAGAGACTGAGGCAAGGGGCAGATCCTGGGCAAACCCCCTTCTTGTCCTCTTTGGGTTCTCCTGAAGCAAGGAGCCAAGTGAGTGACCCTCAGGGCTTGAGTGCCTGACCTCAGTATGCAAGGATGTGGAGTCTGAATGGAGAGGCAGGCTATGCACACATGCAGGCGTACAGGTGGCGTACACGTGCCTGCAGGCTATACATGTCCATAGGTGCCCACAAGGTTGGCACGGAGGAGGTGCCCAGCTCGTCACTATTCAGTAGATGAAGAAGAAAAGTGGCAGGCCTCTGAGGACTGAAAAGGGACAGATCTGGACTCCGACTCTGTTCCATTCAGCCTTGGAAACCATCCGCCCCCGTGGAGAAACTGAGACTAGTGCATCAGGGTTGACCGAGCCTAGATGCCAGATGCCCTTGGAGAGGTAGCAAGCACGGGGCGTCTGCCAGGACTTGGCTCCACGTAGATGATCCCTGGATTGATCTTTGTGAGAATATGGAGGGCCCAGAGGCAGTGGAAAGGAGCTGGCTGTGAGAGTGTGCTGGCCACGCAGATATCGATCTGGGGCTAGGGAGGCTGGCCATTCCTAGAGTGACTTTAAGGCATGGCCCAGGTGTGTGGCTCCAGGTCAGGGTAGCAAGGAGTCTTTTTCAGGCCTTTGGGTGTCCTCCCCTTCGCTCTCACTAGACCTCTCAGCTTCTTCAAGTCCACTTGCCACTCTCCTCACTCTCGCCGCCCCCTGCAGGCCTCTCCCAGCTTTAAACCCAGCCCACAGCTCCCCTCCTCCAGGAAGCCCCCAGATCAATGCTGAGGCCAGTGGTGTCTGATACTCGCTGCTGCCTTCAGCTTTTGCATCTTTCAGGTACAGATTGAAGATGGGGGTTGCCAGGAATCTTCGGCAGGCCCAATCTAGTGTTCCCATCAAATGAAGTACAGAGACCATGGCCATAAGGCAGGGTCATGCCCAGGCTCTCCAGGAGTCCACCTGAGCGGAGGTGGTCAGATTGGGAAGGCAGCTAGCCCTGGTGATTCTTGGTCCCGTGATCCACTGTAGACCCAGTTCCTGACCTGCTGAGGCTTGTGTGAGGTGGAACATGGGCTGATCGTGGTGCATGAGAGATGGGCAATGCTGCATGGGGAATGTGAGCACACATGCCTGCACACAGAGAACAAGTGAACCCATGTGCGTGAGTGCTATACGTAACATGTGAGCATTTGTGTGTCCATAGACGGAAGTGGTCATAGAAGGTGAGCGTGTGCATGTGTGTGTGTGTGCAAAGGCACGGTTCTGAGTGCTGCCTGTGGAGGTGTGAGCAGGTGCACATTAGGGTCGGGTGGGACTGTGAGGAGGCAGGTGCAGAGAGCTCTGTCACCCGAGGAGGCGAGAACTACTTAGCTGATTAATTAGCAAAGCTGAGAAATCTCGATTGTGGGTGAGGAGCACGTGCGTACACACACACATGCACACACACACGCACACAGTTCCCCCATGCATGGTGAGCATCCCTCCAGTCACTCCTCCTGACACTGTTCAGCAGCCCTGTGTGGGAGCAGGCTGCCAGGTGGTTGTGGGTGTCCCCTGGGATGGGACTGGACCAAACATTCCTACTGCAGAGATCACAGGTCTTGTGCAGGGCAGTTCTCGTCCCTAATCCAGTGCTCACAGAGGCTGGTGGTGAGGCCACCAAAGACCTTGTCCCCATTTCAGACACTTGCAGCCCACTCAGCCCCATTTCTCAGATGAGAGAGCTGTGGCTGTTAAGGAGCATGGAGCCAGAGCCTCCTTTCTGGGTCTTGGGCCTCCTGGGGAGGCGGTCATCCTCCAGAGTTTGCAGACATGGTCAGGTGATTCTCCAGTATGCTTGGAAGAATTACCTTCCAAAGCAGGGGGACCTGTCTGTCTTGGTTCCTTTGGGCTTAGAGAAGAGCTGGTGTCCACCAGGGAGCTTTCTACAGTACAAGATAAGCCACTCCCACTTCCAACCCCTAGATGCTTGTCACAATCCTGCTTCCTCTACATGCTTTGCAGGCAGGCCCAGGGAGGCCTCATCCCCCAGAAGCCTTCTTAACACCTCACTTCACCTGACCCTAGAAAGTGAGGGTCCCCCATGCTCCCCAGCTCCCAGAGTCCCAGTACACCTCCCCCTCAGCATGAATCACTGTGATTGCAGCTGCCCATTTCATATCCATCATTTGAGCGCAGCTCCTGGGATCCTAATGGGGTCTGCTGAACTTGTACCTGAGTCTTAGAGTCTGCGTCTGTTGCTGACTCCTGGCAGGCAGGCCTGTGCCCGTCAGAGACCCGTGGCCTGCCAGTGCACTACATTGTCATGCAGGGAGACCCGGAAGCTGGGTCAAGTGGCAGCCACTTGCCTCTTGATCAGGAGCTGACGGAGGAGCCTTCATTATGCTCCATCTACCGGTGTGGAATAAATTGGTGTGCAGTGAATTTATTCCTTTTAAAGAGGGACTTTCACACCAGGGAAAACTTTTAAAAAGAACATTTATATAAAAAGCAATTACCGTGCCAGTAATTTGTATGTATTCTACCCCTTCCATCACTGCCTTTGTGTTCAAACGTGGCCACCTCCCTGGCATCTGCAGCCTGGCTCCCAGCCTCCTGACTACAACCTCCTGCCTGCTGGAGTGGCCTCCTCCTCCGGGAAGGATCAGAATGCAGGGCCTAGGCCCAGCAGGGATATAGACTCCAGGAGTTCAGCTGGGTGGATTTATGTTCAAGACAGGTGCTTTGGAAATTTCCTCCAGTGTACATCTCTGTCCTGAAGTTGCTCCAGTCCCAGTCTCAGGGCTGGCACATCTTTCTGGGCCCTTCTTGGCAGCAGCCAAGCACTTACAGGCACCTGCTTCCCAGCAGCCTCACAGCCCAGTGCGCTAGAGGAAGAGGCGGTGATGTGGGAGCAGGTATTTTCCCTCCGAGGAGCCACTAACGGGCACCCTGCTTCCCCAGCCATTATTGCTCTCACACTCGATGCATTATGTAAATTGTCTCCGTTGCTAAGTGGTAGAGGAGCCAGTCAGGGGAAATGAGGGAACAGGTCTGGAGCCTTCTTGGGGGAAAGCAGGAGACTGGGCCCTGCAAATTCATCCTCTGCATCAAGGAGGGTCTGGCAGCCTCCCCTGTTAGACTAGGATCCCTGAGGATGGCATACTATCTCCCCCTCAGACCACAGCTTTGTGTGGGCTGTGGCTTCAACCCCCACAGCAGATAGGGGTTCCCAGGAGGCTGGATAGGTTCCTGCATTGAACAAGGCCACTGGATTGGGGCTTTGCTTTCTGCTCAGACCGGCTCCTTGGGTAGGACATATGCCCTTCTGTTGCCCAGGAAGGTCATCTTCTGCCACCTCCATGACTTTCAGCAGTGGCTGGGCACTGGGGCCCTCCAGGAATGTGCACACTCACTCACAGCCTTTGAAACCCTTGGCAAACTAGAGAAGGTCATATCTAGTCCTGAGCTAGGTGATCTGCCTCCTCCACAGATCCTGGAGGACCCCAGTGAAGTGAGTACCCAGTGAACATGGGATGTAGAAAGGTGAATATTTGGGCAATCCCACATCCTGGGGTACCAGCAGGTTCTTGGGTCCCCAGCAGGGCTTCAGTCTCAATGAGCCACGTCCTGGGCCTGGTCAAGACCTGGGTGATGGAGGGAGCTCTCCCGGGGTACTCACCTGGCCTGCCGTCCTGCCTTTTGAGGAGCTTCCATGCTCCTCTGCGTGATCTGCAGAGGCAACTGAGCCCACCCGGGAGTCCAGATTCAGCATCTCCCACTCTGAGGAGCCAGGTGCGCTGGGCTTCTTCCAAACTGTGTTGGACTTCTCTCAGCTGAGCTTGCCCTTAGCATGAGGCCTGCAATGCAGACTCACATGAGGGAGTATCCACCCTCCCTGGGACTCAGGGGCTCCCTCACTCCCAGCCCTCATTCTGCCCCTGGGACAGGATGTCTGCCCCGTACAAGGAGGCTACTGGGTTGAGGGGTTGCTCATTTGTGCATTTCCTGAAAGTTACACAGAGTTCGGAATTCCAGGGAGGGTGTGAGAGGTAGCAAAGACATTTGCAGCCCACTCGGCCCCATTTCTCAGACAGCCCTCCTCTACCCCTGTCCCTTCCCAGGCAGGGCTGTCTGCCTGGGTCAGGGTGAAATGGCACAGTTTTAAATAAAGGTGTGTACAAAGACAGTGCTTCCATGGCTGCGTAAACTCTAGGGGAGAGCAGCCTGGACAACATGGCAAAACCCTGTCTCTACAAAATATACAAAACTTAGCTGGGTATGGTGGGGTGCACCTGTGGTCCCAGCTACTTGGGAGGCTGAGGTGGAAGCATTGCTTGAGCCTGGGAGGTTGAGGCTGCAGTGAGCTGTGATCATGCCTCTGCACTCCAGCCTGAGTGACAGAATGAGACCTTGTCTCAAAAAAAAAAAAAAATTAGGAGAGATTTGGAGCTTCTTCCTTACCACCTGACACTGTCCCCTAGGATAGATGGCGTTATCTCTCAGACCCCTGTGGCTGCTGTCCCTCAACTTGCTTTGTGATTACTGCCAACTTTTGGGAGTGTTGGGGTGGTACCCCAGACCAGGGATCACCAACATCAATTCAGTGTTTTGGTCTAAGGAGCCTGCTCTGTACTCAGCTGATCAGGGAATTGAAACCTCAAACTGTGTTCATTGCAATAAGAGTAAAGAGAGGTGGTGATGTCACCTGCTGCCCTTTGGTGGCCGCTGTCCTGAAGCCAGAGGCTGGAGTCAAAGCAGTCAGTCCCCTGTCCCTGACTCCTCTGCCTACTCCTCTCCTCCTCCTCTGTCTCTCTCTATTCTTCCCTCTCAGCTTTCCTCTGTCCTTTTTTTTTCTTTTTTCTTATATTTCTAGATGGATTTTAAATTTAGGTTTTTCAAATCAGTGTTACACAGGTGCCTGGTGTAAAGTCATAGTTTTACCAGGAGAGTTATGTTAGGAGCACAGCAGCCCCCTCCTCTCCATTTCCAACTCCCCAGAGGCTGTCACTTTCTAATCTCTCAGCTCCATATCTCTCAATGACATACTTATGTCGCTACTTCACGATTGTTCAGTTTTAGGCATTATCCATGGGCGTCCTCCTGTGGGAGAGGAGGACTTTGTGCCCCTCCCCCAGCCCACCCCTCCCCTTCTTGTGCACCATGTGATATGGTGAGGTAGGGCTCACTGGAGACATTGCCCTGACCTGGCAAATGCTATTCAGAACTGCTCCTCATGGAATGCTTTTGGGTATGATTTTTTAGCTGTTTCCTGCAGGTCCCAACTGTCTAGATTTTGTTAGTTTATTATGTTTATTATTATTTTGAGACAGTGTTGCTCTGCCACCCAGGCTGGGGTGCAGTGGCACCATCTCGGCTCACTGCAATCTCCACCTCCCAGGTTCAGGTGATTCTCCTGCCTCAGCCTCCTGAGTAGCTGGGATTACAGGCGCTCACCGCCACACCCAGCTAGTTTTTGTATTTTTAGTAGAGATGAGGTTTTGTCATGTTGGCCAGGCTGGTCTCGAACTCCTGACTTCAAGTGATCTACCCGCCTTGGCCTCCCAAAGTGCTGGGATTACAGACATGAGCCACTGCGCCTGGCCATTGTTAGTTTATTTGCTTAGTCTTCTGTGAACCTTTACTCTGCCCCCAACTCCCAGCCACTTTATCTGACCTAGCTCTCATACACCTGTTAAATTCAATTCACCTTCCAAGAAAGTCCTGCCCAGAGCCTCTCACTTTGCTCCAGTGAGGACCAACTGTTCTCCCAGCCTGCAGCACCGATGTGTCCCCAGCATTTCCTTCCCCCTTCTTGGGGTGGGGGTCTCCTCTTTCATGGATCCTATGGCCTTCTCCTCTTCCTTGAACTTCTCCCTTCTCCCTCATTTTGGTAGAGAACATTTTCTTTTCGTATTTTTTTTTTTAGGTGGAGTCCCCAGGCTGGAGTGCAGTGATGTGATCTCGGCTCACTGCAACCTCCACCTCCCAGATTTCTGTGATTCTCCTGCCTCAGTCTCCTGAGTAGCTGGAATCACAGATGTGTGCCACCACACACCCAGCTCATTTTTGTATTTTTAGCAGAGTTGAGGTTTCACCGTGTTGGCCAGGCTGGTCTTGAACTCCTGACCTCAAGTGATCCACCCACCCGCCTCGGCCTCCTGAAGTGCTGGGATTACAGGCCTGAGCCACCGTGCCCAGCTGAGAACATTTTCAGTTGGCTTCCTGAGGATAGGCACAAGGGAGCCAGACTTTGGAGACTGTCATGTCTCAGAAAGCCTTCCTTCTCCCCTACCCTCAACAGAGATTTCAGGTGGGTTGGCAGTCCAGGGTGGAAACCATTTGCCTCAGATTTTCTAAGGCAGCACTCCATTCCTTCTAGCTTCTTGAGTTGCTGTGGAGCGGTCCCCAGTCATTCAGATTCCCAATCCGTTGTACACGCCCTGATTTCTATCAGAAACTTGTAAATGTTCTCCCTTTGCCCAGTGTTCAGAAATTCCACACTGATCTACCTTTGTGAGGTTTATTTTCATTTCTTACCACTCACTGTAAGGTTTATTTTCAGTTATTACCACTCATTTTCATTTCTTACCACTCACACTTTTGAACTACTTGTGTCCCTCACTTCTGGGACGTTTTCTTGAATGGTTTCTTTGACTCTTTCCTCCTGCTCATTTCTCTGTTCTTTCTAGAAACCTTAACTCAGGCCCTGTTCTTTTTTCTTTTTCTCCTCTCTCCAATATTCCATCTCTGTGCCTTTCTGTGAGGAGATTTCTCCATTTTATCTTCCCATCAAATTTTACATTTAACCATTGTATATTAAATTTCCAGGATGTCTATTTCAACCTTTTTAAGAATAATATCTTGTTATTGTTTCATTCTTGCCACAATGTCTATTACTTGTCTGAGGACAGTATAGTTTCATAGATTTTTTTTAAATTTATTTTGAAATGATTTTGGATTTACAGATTTCAAAAAAAGAATAATTTTAGATTTACAGAGAAGATACAAAAATAGTAAAGAAATTCCCTAACCCTTTGCCCAGTTTCCTCCAAGTTATCATCTTGCATAACTATGGTATAAATATCAAAACTAAGACATAACATTGGCACAATATCATAAACCAAAGTGAAGACCTTATTTGGATTTTACCAGTTTTTGCGCTAATGTCCTTTTTCAATTCCAGGATCAAATTCAAGGTACCAGTTTGCATTTAGTTGTCATGTCTCCCTAGTCCCCTTTATTATTTTTTTTATTTTAAAAAAAGGCTTAATTCACTTTTTTTTTTTGGTTTGTTTGTTTATAAAAACCCCATTTTGTAGCAGCACCTGGAGCCTGCAGGGGTGTCGGGGGTTGACTTGGGATCAGGCGAGGCAGCCAGGATGGGAGAGTCCCAGACAGCACCTGGTGCTGAAGAGGAGGGAGGGTGGAAGCAGTGCCTGGGGGCCAGGGGATCTCGGGCAGGAGCAGGTTGCAGGGTGAGAAGGCTGAACCTGCAGGAACCAACAGGGATGGTCAGGAAGCAGGCGGCGCCTCCTGCCTGCCTCTCGTATTCCTTCCTCAGATGTCTGCTGACCCCTCCCCAGGAGGCAGCCAGTGAGCTGGTGGGTGCAGCAGTGAGCGGTTCCCAGTCACCAGGGGTCAGAGGGCATGGCCTTCCCCCTGGACTCACTCACATCCCAGGGTCCTGGTGCTAGTGTAGCA